>CM023451.1:203239802-203416667 GCA_013339765.2 Haemaphysalis longicornis | reverse complement strand
TTTCTTTACTGCCGGGTTTCAACTCAAACCATAACAGAAGCCACACAACACAGTATTCACAACATTACAAGGTTAAAATTGCCAGCCGACGGCTCATTAGTGCTGGCGGATTAAAATCTCTTGAGATTCACCAATTCTTCCAAGGCCCATAACCATTGAGGTTGTTCGGTCTGGGCATTATTTACATCTCTAACGAATGCAATGTTCTCAATAAAGTACTCTTTCGCAGGGCGTGCGTTGGGTCTGCATGTCGTTCAGCCATCCGAGTCTTCCACACACTATGCAGCTTAAAGCCATAAACATGTCATATGGCAACCTTCAGCGTTGTCAGTCGGCAAGAATCGTATGCCGTAAGGTGGGACAGGTAGGAACTTTTTTAAAGGGCGCTGGAGAATGTCCCAGTGAAAGACAGCGTCTTCACAATCCAAAAAAATGTGCTCCACCGTCTCAGGTTTTCTACACACGCGACATTTAATACCTGTAGGGACAAAAAAACCTTTTTTTTCCAGCCAAGGCATCACAGTCAATGTGTTAGTGTGGAGCTGAAAAAAGAACGTTTTTACCGATGACCGTTCCGACATAGCCTTGACTCTTTTCAATACATCCTTACCGGACCCTAGAGAGTCCATTGATCGGTACAGAGGCGTCGGCAGTGTAACATCGACCAAGTCTTTGTACAACTCTTACGTGTTACAGCCGTCAAATAGTCCACCGAGAACCGTACTTTTAGAAAATTAAAAGTCCAGATCACCTCCCGCAGAAATCCTGACACACTTGCTCCTCTAGTGTGATCCGCCGACACAACGAAGTCCGGCAAGGCATCTCTAAGTCGCAGTTGCAACACTGTACGCAGAAAATCGTCACGTTGATCTCTCAAGAAAATAAACCTTGAGACGACTTGTTTCAAGAAGGATGAGTGAGACCAACCCCGCCAGTCTTAACTGAGCGAAACAAGTTTGTGCGGCTCGTCCGTTCCCACATAGAGCCCCAAACAAAGACAGCAAACACTCGGTGTAGTTTTTGTACGCTTACACGCGACATACATAAAGCCTGCAAGACGTGCCAGATCTTTGCCACAAGAAATAAATTACAAACGGTAGCTCGCGAAAATGTATACGGGTCATGTCCGCCCCACTGGACGTTTTGTCTTTGACACACAGTTTCCTCCGCCCAGTATTGTGTCGTATCTTGGTAGTGCTCGAGTGGTACGCTTAGGTATTTCACTGGCGTATCGGTCCACTGAATGTTTCCAAATAAATTTGGCTTAGACCCCCAGTTTTCATGCCAGAACCCGATACGTTTGTTCCAGTTTATCGCACTGCCAGTCGTTTGCAGACGTTGTTGCGTCCTTAACCGCAGCGTTCATACTTTCTGTGTCAGCACACCTAACCGCGATGTCTTCAGCATACGTGAGGATTTTTACTTCACTTTCGTGCAGCTTGAAGCTGTGAATTTCATTAATATGGAGGATTTTTAAGCACAAGGGTTCGAGGTAGATTGCAAAAAGCAGGGGCGCCAGGGACAGCCTTGCTTGACGGAGCATCGTAACGTAAAACTCGCAATTACATTCTGTTTACTATTAAACTAGCCTCACACATTGAGTAGCTCGTTTTCACCCCTTATACGAGGACAGAGCCTACAGTGACATGCCCCAAAATATCGAAGACTATCTCATGGGATACCGGTCAAATGCCTTTTCTAAATCATATTGCAAAATAGCGGCCTTCCCCCCTAATACGTGTACACATTCTAAAATACTTATTAAGACATGGATGTTGGTCGTAATTGATCTCCCCTTAATCCCACACGTTTGATGTGAACCTACAATGCATTATATAACGCTCTGTAATCTCTTTCTTAATACTTTCATTAAAATTTTGTAGTCCACGTTCGTGAAACTAATAGGGCGGTAAGCTGTGACTGATAATAGTACGGTGGCCTCTTCTGTTTGGGGATCAAGACAACGTGGGATTTCTTGAAAAACGTGGTCAGCTGTTTTATTTCGTATGCTTTCTTAACTACTCCATATAGGGCCATTGCTAGTTCGAATTTAAAAGATTTATAGAAACAAGCGCTTAGACCGTCGGGTCCGGGCGATTTCCCTAGGGTCAACTCATCAATAGCACATTCAATTTCGGAAAGGCTAATGGGGGCTTCCAGGTTGGCTTTAGTTGCAAAACCATCTTCGGTGCTGTACGCATGTCCCAGAAAATCCCGATAGTGTTCATAAAAGGCATGTTCTATTTTTCACCCTCATGCACTACCTCGCCACGGTAGCTTATCGCTGTTGTTTCGTTGCGCTTGGCGTATCTTTTTTTCTCTCCCAACGAGCGTTTCGGGGGCCTTTCGCCAAGCCATAACCGTGCAGTGCGTGCTCGTATTATGGCCCCTCTGTATCTTTCCGCGTCCAGAAGTTCTAGTTCTCTTTTAACTTCCCTTATGCCGCCTTTACTCTCGCCCGGGTTCTGTGCTTCCATGCTTACAAGAAACTGGAGTTGGCCTTGCAACTGTTTTTCTTTTCCTTTTCCTTGTGATGCAATATACTAGCCCTTTCCATCCCGTTAATTTTGACCTCTTGCTTAAACTTTTCCCAGAGAAGGAAGGTATCATGCGGATCTCCGTCAAGCAGTTTTCCTAACACATCTCTTATCCCGTTTACGAATAAATCATCCTGCAGAAACTTCGAATTTAATTTCCATAGCTCCCATTTAAATGAACTATGCCTTTTCTTTCGTCCTATGAACAAAATACTAGACTGCGGTCGGTGAAACTAACGGGCTTAACGTCATAGGTTTTGCAGGCGGCTACTAGTTCGGCGGAAATGTATATTCGGTCTAATCTGGCGTGACTGATGCCTCGAAAATGTGTATACTGCATCGTATTTGCTCCCTCAAATATACAACCTGCTTCTTCCAAATTTCATTCTTCCATCATAGTACTTAGCAACAATAAACTCTAGTCTCGAACTCGCGCCTTTGATGCTCTGTCCTCCGCTCTACACACACAGTTAAAATCGCCCAATAACAGTAGCTTTCTTGGGCAGTCCAAGTAACATTCTAAGCCTTGGAAAAAATGTTTCCGTTGGTATTTTGCATTTGGAGCATACACATATAACCCTCCATTTGGTTTCAGATATGGTGAAATCCCACACTATCGTGTGGCCCAAGGCACATGTTAATACATTCTCAAGTTCAATGCCGATAGAATGTTTAAGAAGAAAGGCACAGCCAGCCACCTGATGTGCCTACAGCGTGGCAAACAAAGACATGGTAGCACGCTTTGAAGGGTAACACCATGCGATCCGTCTGCTCCTGGCTTTCAATTTTGGATTCTTGGATGGCGACAACATCCAAGCTATGTTTCGTACATAGGCGGTTCACCTGGTACTGCCGTTTTTTTGCTGCCATCCCTCTCACATTTATGGTGGCTACGTGTAGATCCGTCCCTAACTCTAGTGCCGTGATCTAACTGCTTGCAGACAGACACACAGAGCTAACTTTTGTTTTGATGCCAAACATAAACACATTGGCCTTTACGTGCCCATGCTCCCATTATTCCCTCGCATACCCTTTCACAGTCTATTGTTCGTGCGTCACTTAATAAAGGAAGTGTTACATCGCTGTGATGCTCTATTATGACAAGTCCGGCCACCACACACCTGAGGAAACCTAAGAAGTCTGCGATGCCCGCGGCGTCGCCACTGGCCTCCGGTCAGGCGGGATGTTCGGTTTGAGTCTCAGCGTCGCTCGTCACAACGTTGACGCTTTCGCTGGTGGCTCATGCGGGGCTGCGTTCTCGTTGTTTTGAACCACTCCGTCTGCAATATCTCGTTGGCGCTTGGTGACGACGCCGCTAGCTGCTGCGTCTGAAACCTCCATTGCTTCGGACTTCTCGACAAATGAAGTAGCCGCCGCCGCGTTACCCTCGTCCTTCTGTGCCTTCTGGAGCAACTGGAGGGAGGCTTTTCTCCTCAGTGTTTTCTGCTGCCTTTCCATCATCAACTTCTGGGTGCTGAGGTGTTGCAGACGTAAACAAGGTCAAGTCACCTGCTCCACCCGCAGCTTTCTCGGCGTCAGCCTTGTCCATTAGATGTTCGGACTTGTCCTCGCTTCCTGCTGGTCCCGTCACTCTGGCGTATGTAGGAACGCAGTCAGCTTCGACATGGCCGAAACGGCGAAAAAGGGAACACCGCGGAACACGGCACTCACGTCGAACGTGCCCATGCCGGTGGCGCCGGAGGCAGAGTGGTGGTCTCCAGGAACAACGACGAGGGCGTTGTATTTGGCAATGCGCAGCCGGTGAGGCACGTCGTCCGCTGTGACCCCTGGCTTGAGCTTCAGGGTGACGAGGTGCGTCGCTGACCCTTTGTTGACACATCCAGACACTCGCCACTTTTCTCGCGAAAGGTCAGTTACATTGCCGTATGGAGCAAACGATGCCCGCACCTCCCGTCTGGAACACCATGAAGGACCCAGTGCACATTGATACGCAATTCCTGGTTGCTTGGGTGGACGACCAGGCACCGACGCGCTTTCACTTTGATGTGACCAGCACCCAGTATTTTCTTTACTCCTTCCGCACTGCTGAGGGTAACAGCCCACAAATGATTCATTTGGTACGCCCCCAAGGCGATAACCTTAGGGAGCAGTGCCAAATGCGCGAGGGTGTCCCGAAATCTTCTACGCGATAAGGCCTCGCTCTGATGTCGCCGTGCAGAAAAAGTGTTTGAAACGTACTGACCTGTTGGCAGCTGAGGCAAACTTGAAAATCCTGCATGTTTTCGTCATCCGAAACTCTGTTACCACGGCCCGTATGGGTAGCAAATACTGCCCCTTTATCGGAGCACGACATTCACCATCAGCACGCTACGGCGCCCGAAAGTTGAACCCCTAGCAACGAGCCCTCGCGGAGACTTGAAACACAAATAGTGCACTCACGAAGCACATCTACTGGTTTAACCCCTGCATTCTCGCTAACTGCCACGTGAAATCGAATAAAGGAAGCTCACACCAACCCATGGTATCTCACTTCTAGTACGCCTACGGCCTGTGGCTTCCATTGTGCACGAAAAAACCTCAGCTCCTTGTCGTCCACCCTCATGCAAGACGATACATCAAGGAACACATTCAAATACCCCTTGATAGCCAGGCGATCACTCCAAGCCCCAGAATCAAGATCATGGGCTTCCATCTTCAGGACAACGCCAAGAGTGGCGTATCCTCGCAGCGCTTTAAACACAGCATCGTTAAACCATGCACATGATCAGGTGAGTTACCACCAAGAAGCGAGGCCTCAGGAATCCGATACCTTCCGATCCGTCAAGCTTTCAGGCTCTCCAGAACCGCTTACGTCAACCCCCTGTCTTCTTTTCGGCAAGGAGGACATAGATGCTTTATATAATTATTAGAAAGGCGGTTGAGCAAGCCATTGGCTTCCAATCAGTGCGTCCACACAGAGGCTGCTTGGTACGGGGCTCCACAAAATACGGTTGAAAAGCTGATAGAGGGCCGTCTTTTAAATCCAGAAGCTCCGAATGAGCAAACAGCGGGGGTCACCGCATCTTTCACCAGATTGGCTGGAAAGCAAAGAATGTCACTCCGCTTGATGTACTCCTGGACTTTTGGCAGGACTTTTGGTACTCCTGGACATCGAGGGCAGCAGTATGCCATCGTCGTGGGTAATTCCAGAACCCAGCTCCTTGCTTGTGCCTCACTCTAGACAGAAGATATGGTGGCAGCAGAAGAGGCAGCCATCACCTTGGCTCTCACTCAACCAAGGTCAAAGTAGTCAAAAATTCCCAACAAGCCTACCGGAATTACCTGTCGGGTTTCGTGTCCCGACCTGCACTGCGTGTGCTAAGAAACCACTCCCAAAATGGTTCCATTCAGCACATTTTGACACCCGCTCACGCTTCCAAGGAGGACAACGAATACGCCGACCAAGCCTGCACTTTTACCCCAATGCTATGGAGCTCCACGAGGACAGTCACCCGCTTGTCTCGTTAAGGCACGTAACCTACCGTTATCACCTTGCAGAGAGACCTCACCTTCGCCTTACGCTGACCTTTCCATAAAACAAACTAGCCTACGGCTCATACAATCCGGCTTCTTCCTAAACCCGACGCGTCTTCACTTAATCCACCCGAAACTCTACGACGCTGAATGTAAATTTTGCTCAGAAGTAGGAAGGCTCTGCCACATAATCGTGGTGTGCGACTTTAGCTCTGAGCACCTTCCTCTCTTTCCATCAAATACCAAGCAAGAGCCATTCGAGATACTGCTGTCAGAGCCTCTCTCTGCCTATCCAGCTTCAGCTGGTGGACACGGACTAAATATGGGCTACAGTGAAGAAGGAACCCCTCCCATGGACCGCACTCTGGGCCGTTCAGAAATCTGAATGGCAGAACTCTGGACCCCTTACGTCAACCCCCTGTCTTCTTTTCGGCAAGGAAGGACATTAAGATGCTTTATATAATTATTAGAAAGGCGGTTGAGCAAGCCATTGGCTTCCAATCAGTGCGTCCACACAGAGGCTGCTTGGTACGGGGCTCCACAAAATACGGTTGAAGAGCTGATAGAGGGCCGTCTTTTAAATCCAGAAGCTTCGAATGAGCAGGACAGCGGCGGGTCACCGCATCTTTCACCAGATTGGCTGGAAAGCTACGACGCTGAATGTAAATTTTGCTCAGAAGAAGAAGACTCTGCCACATAATCGCGGTGTGCGACTTTAGCTCTGAGCACCTTCCTTTCTTTCCATCAAATACGAAGCAAGAGCCATTCGAGATACTGCTGTCCATCCTCCAGCCCTGCTCTTTCTCTTCTCCCGATCTTTTCTCCTCTGTCCGCCATGGCAGAGACGGAAGCGATATCGTCTAACACCGGGTTTGAACTTTAATTTTGTAAACAAAGTTTCCACTCATGTGCTACACCATAACGACTCAACGAACCACCGTTATTGCATCATGCAACAATTTAACCATGCCAAGAATATCTCTTTGAAGTAATGGAGGGTGTGGTTTAGTGCATTTCCCTTCTCTCAGGTTTCAGTATTTGTAGAGCTACGTGACGGAATTCTGTGACGTCGCATTGGTAATCGTTGTGTGTGCCGTTTACAGCTTTGCTTTTCGAACACATTCACAGAGTAGATTGGGTGTGTTTTTTATAATGCTGTCATTCTTGTTTTCCACGTGCATTGTATTTCCCTTTATATGTCTCTGTTTCTTTCATTAAACTTCAGTCGTCAGTCAGCGCACGTCCCTGTCGGTTTTCACTCGTGTCCCGTCCTTTGCGCAGTTTTTATTAATGGATTCCTACCGACTCGCCCAACTTCGCATACTCGTTCAAGAGTGCATCGACCCGATGCTAAAACAAAAGACAGTCCGAGCAAACAACAAGAAAAGTCCATCATCTTGCATAGTAAGGTTTCAAGCTAACCACGTGGACGACTTTGGGCCGCGTGCGTCGTCGTGATGTTCCGGAATCACCATCGGGGATCACCTCGTAAGTTGGCTGACACGTCGCAGAATCTGGTAGGGTCCCAAATACCGTCGCAAAAGCTTCTCACTGAGTCCTCATCGTCGGATGGGAGTCCAAACCAAAACACGTTCCTCTGGGTGGTACTCGACGTCTCGGCGTCGGAGGTTGTAGCTCCCGGCATCCATCAGCTGCTGGTCCGTAGTAGGACTTCGAGTGAGCAAGCGGGCCTCCTCCGGCCGCTGAAGGTATCCTTGGACGTCGGGGTCGAGGTCGGCGTCTTCTTTATGCGGAAGCATGGTGTCAAGATTCGTAGTCGGCAGTCTTCCGTAGGCAAGTCGAATGGCATCATCTGCGTACTTTCCTCGATAGAAGTGTTGTACGCAAACGTGACATACGGGAGCACTTCGTCCCAATTCTTATGTTCACCGTCGACGTACATTGACAGCATATCCGCGATCGTCTTGTTCAGATGTTCGGTTAGTCCGTTCGTTTGGGGGTGTTACGCCTTCGTACTTCGGTGGTTCGTTTTGCTGTAGCGCAAGATTCCTTGCATAAGCTCCGCAGTGAAGGCCGTTCCGTGGTCCGTGATTAGGACTTGAGGGGTTCGATGTCGCAGCACAAATTGGTTTATGAAGAACTTCGAGAATTTGTGTGCTCTCCCTCTCGGAAGAACGGCGGTCTCTGCGTAGCGCGTCATGTAGTTTGTTGCTACAACGATCTACTTGTTCTCTGATTGTAACGAGGGAACGGGCCTAGAAGGTACATTCCAATCTGCTGAAAGGGCCTCGATGGGACGGCGATCGGTTGCAGAAAGCCGGCGGGTCTCGTCGGTGGCATTTTTCGTCGCTGGCAGTCGCGGCAACTCTGAACGTAGTGGGTGACGTCAGATGTAAGGCGGGGCCAGAAGTACTTCACCTTGATTTTTGCAATAGTAAGAGCTGTACCGAGATGTCCAGAAGACGGGTCGTCGTGGCACGCTTCCAAAATTTTGTCACGGAGCTCGGCGGGAATGACACGTAGACAATTCGTTCTCGTTCCGGGGCTGAGATTCTTCTTCACGAGGACAGACTTTTTCAGGCTGAATGCAGGTAAGTTGCGTTTGATGGAACTGGGCACGGCGACGTTGCATCCTTGGAGGTAGTCGATCATGACGCGTAGATCGGGGTCGGCACACTGCTTCGCGCCTAGATCGCTCTTTGTAACGACTCCGAAGGACGCGCTG
The DNA here is from genome assembly GCA_013339765.2 of Haemaphysalis longicornis. Lineage (NCBI taxonomy): Eukaryota > Metazoa > Arthropoda > Arachnida > Ixodida > Ixodidae > Haemaphysalis > Haemaphysalis longicornis. The sequence goes on along the minus strand of CM023451.1, from coordinate 203,407,970 downwards.
TCTTCATCGGAGACTTGTGGTTGTGGGCCGACGGGGCCGCGGGAGAGGCAGTCGGCGTCAGAGTGCTTCTTGGCGGATTTGTAGACGATTGTAACGTCGAACTCTTCCAGGTGCAAGCTCCACCGCCCAAGATGGCCAGACGGGTCCTTCAAATTAGCGAGCCAACACAGCCCATGGTGGTCTGTCACAACCCTGAATGGTCTACCATACACGTAAAAGCGAAATTTTGAAATGGCCCATATAATTGCGAGGAACTCTTTTTCACCGGCTGAGTAATTTTTCTCCTCCTTCGATAGACCCCGGCTGGCAAAGGCGATTACTTTTCGCAACCGCGTTGCTTTTGGACGAGAACGCCACCAAAGCCTATATCGCTGACGTCGGTGTGCATTTCCGTTTAGGCATTTTCGTCGAAATGAGCGAGCACGGGCGGGTTTTGAAGGCGGTGTGGCAGCTCGCACAATGCTTTTTCTTGGGTGTTTTCCTATGCGAACGGGGTGCTATCATTTGTCAGGCGCGTGAGTGGCTCTGCAATGCGTGCGAAGTTTGAGACGATGCGCCGGTAGTACGCGCACAGTCCGAGAAATCTTCGCACGCCCTTTTTGTCTTTCGGTCATGGGAAGTTCGCTATGGCTGATGTTTTCACCGGGACAGGCAGGACTCCCGCGGCGTTGACTACGTGTTCCAAACACTTGAGTTCTTCGTAAGCGAAGCGACACTTCTCAGGCTTTAGCCCGACGTGCGAATAGCCTCGAATACAGACTCCAACATTGCAAGGTGTTGCACGAAAGAACGGGCGAATACCACAACGTCGTCCAGTTTGGCGACGCAGGTGTCCACTTCAGTCCGGCTAGCACAGTGTCCATGGCTCTTTGAAACGTTGCTGTAGCCGTGCACAGCCCAAACGACATCACCTTGAACTAATATAGACCGTCCGGGGTTATCAATGCAATCTTCTCTCGGTCTCTCTCTTCCACTTCAATTGGCCAGTAGCCAGTCTTCAGATCCATCGGTGAGAAGTACTTCCCACGGCAGAGGTGGTCGAGGGTTTTGTCGTTTTGTGGCAGGGGGGACACGTCCTTTTTGGTAATTTTGTTCAGTCGCTGGTAGTAAACGCAGAACCTTAAAGTGCCGTCTTTTTTCTTCCCGAGTACGACCAGCGCAGCCCACGGACTTTTCGATGGCTGTGTAATGTCGTCGCTGAGCATGTCGTCGAATTGAGTCCGTATGGCTTCGCGCTCGTATGAAGAGACGCGGTACAATGACTGTCGGGTAGGTCGGGCTCTATCTTCGTTTATTATCCGGTGCTTCGCCAGAGGTATCCTAAATTTTTTTGAGTTCGACGAAAAACACTCGCTGTAGTGACGCAACAAAGCCGATAACTTGTTCCTTTCTTCTTGCGGTAGCGCCAGATTCACAAGGAAGGAATGCGGAAGCTTGAAGGTATCTTCGGGTGCGCGTTCAAAGTCGGCGACTGCGATCACGTAACCTTCTTCTTGCGTTTCTTCAAGGAACGCAATTGCAGCGCCCTTGTTTAAATGCTGGTACTCCTCGGGGAAATTGGTGACCAAAACGTGGGATTTGGGTTGTTTAAACAGCGCAATGCCTCTTGCGACAGACACTCCGCGATGGAGAAGTATCCTTTGATCACTCTTCACGATAGCGTCGACTTCAGGAGCAGCACCTTCACAGTACACGGTGATCATCAAGCTTGGGTGGGGTGGCAGGGTTACGTGCTGGTCGGCGATCCCTACAGCAGCATGGTGTTCGTGGTTCTGCTGCGGCGTCGTGGAGTGATCGGAGGAAAAAGTTATCGACTTGGTCTGTAGATCAATTATTGTGCCGTTGTCCGTCAAAACTTCCAATCCGAGAATTACGTCGCGGGAGCAGTTAGGCAAAATGACGAACGCCGCAGAGTAGGTTGTGCCGCCTATGGTGACGCTTGATGTGCACGTTCCACTTGGCGTCACGAGGTGGCCTCCTTCTGTGAGAATGTGGGACTGTCCTATCTGGTCACAACTTTCTTCAGCTTAGACGCAAATCGTCCGCTCATTACTGAGTAGTCGGCTGCAGTGTCTATGAGAGCGACTACATCAAAACCTTCGATGGACAGCTGAACTTCGGGCGCCGCTTTCCTCGAGTTTTATGTGCATCGGGTCGTCGTATCTCTGCTTGTACATGTTCATGCTCGGGCACTATGCATAGTCGTCTTCGTCGTGCTCTCAGCGGCAGGTTCAGTGATATCGAGTACGCGTCACGCCGTTTTGCTGTCGTCGTGTTCTGGAGTCACGTCAGGGTTAGATTGGGTCTGCGGGCTTAGGGCATGTCGTAAAACATGGTATTCAGCGAGTCGCTGCGTCGTTGGAGGGTTTTCACTTTTCTGGTGGTTGTGCAACTTTACCTCCAGAAGTGGCTGCTTTTAGTTTCCCCCGCGTGGGCTGAGGGACCTTCCACGTGAGAGGTTAGCAGTGCTGCGGCGGTTCGGTCACTGATACGGGTAGTGCGACGGTGAACGGTTGAAGCGGGCTGGTCCTCGGTTGGTGTTGAAGAGGTATTTTTTTATCTCAGCAGCGCGCTGGCCGTATCGGGGGCGTGGGGCGTCCATGGAGAATCCGCGCAAACCGAGCCTCTTGTAGGGACAGCGACGGTAGATGTGGTCGGCTTCTCCACAGTGGTAGCACAGCGGGCGATTACCGGGCGTTCTCCACACATCGGTCTTCCTTGGGGTCCCGTTTCGGGCTACCGGGTGTCGGGCGGGCGACAGTGGGCGGCGGTACGGCGGTCCTGTTGACGACGTGTTGGTGCAGGACGGGGTTGGCGAACTGCTGCGGAGTAGGACATAGCTTGTGCCTCGTTGTGTTCAACGAAAACAAGTTTATTGGAGCGAACCTATGCTCCCCTAACAACTCAAAATAATACACAGGCGGCGAAGCAGCGGTCCACAAATATACTTGCGCAGGCGAGTGTCGTCAAAAGGAATGCCGCGGCGTCTGGTCTGTAGGCTTTTATCTTTCTGCGCGAGTGTTTCTAGAACCGTCGATTCACATCCAGAACATTGCAGATCACACAAGATTATTCTGGGCTGGCGACGTTAGGGCGAAACAGTCTGCTTATCTGAATGTGCTAGCCCGTGCAGCATAAAAATAAAGAATGGAAGACGCGCTTTGCTTGGAACGCAGATAACACAGCCGGGCGTGCCCCGGCACTAAAACCAAACTATAAATAAACAAACCCATACATGGTTCGCGGCAATATGTACAGCCACTAGTACACTTGTACCAAACAGTTGGGAAAATATCAACACATAATGTATACTAAGCTTGTAGCAAGGAGCTTGTAGCAAGGAACACAGCACTCACGGCTAGCAGGAATTTAAAAGTAACCACGGGGGAGAAGCAAAAAGTAAAGCTATTTTTCATGTTGACAAATTACAAAAGCTCTCTGCGGTGATTTATTAAGGTAGCCTTCACAGAACACAGGTGATGTAGTAGATCAGTTCTCGATCGTCTTGAAATCTATTTGTGTTTTTTTTTCGAAAAACCTGGCAAACCTTTTCCAGTAGCCAGAGCGACAGAAAAGGTACAATGAGACAATTTCAAAGGATCGTTAAAATTTAATGTCTGTAAAAGGAACATTTCAAGTAAATATTGTAATGATTCTGTCAGGATTGCGAAATCGTAATATATATATTTCAATTTTGAACCACGACAGCTTCGTCGGATGCGCACCTCGACTGATGAATTTGCTAATATGTAGCATAAACGTACCAGCAAATAAGGGTCTGTGGCTTTAAAGGTTTCTCTGGAATGCAGAAATGACATCAAAATGTGTCAGTTGATCTGCGGGAGTTCATTTCTATACAAGCTACACATTGTTGTAAGAACAATGCCTGCGGTCAGATAAGTCGAGCACGCGAGAAGAACAAAATCTGTAACATATTTGGCAAGAAAAATCCTTGAACGATATTAGATTTGTTCATCCCTCTTCAATGTGTATGCGTTGCATTTAGAACATTCCTTTTGTAACCGTACCAACAACAGTCCATCACTCTTGAAGTCTCATAACTCATGGGTTGTAATTTCACTTGTATTATATCTGAATGCGAAATTCTGTAGCTGAACAGCCCATCACTCAGGAAGTCTCATTACGCCTGGTTTTTGGCAATATTTGCTGTAAATGAATAAAACATAAAGCCGCAGGCTGGGAAATGACGAGATGTGCACCTGTGTTTTCACCCCTAGCTAATAAAAGCGCATGGTTGGTTGGAAACAGCGCGTTAAAACATCACCATTCAGGACCTGCACGATTGTGCAGGTCCTGAGATCTTCTGTGCAGGTAGCTGAAATGAACACAGTGAGGGGGGCAGAGGATGCTGACTATATTGGGCTGAATTTCACAAAAATAAAATTGCACATTTTATCACTTTTATTTTAAGACAATGTTCCTTAAAACTTCCAGGCTGTGACTTGACTATTTTTACAGCAGTTTTTCGACTACTTTAGTTGTATATAAAACCCGCACACATACCTTTAAGAAGCGTTTTAGCACTCCACAGAACACTCAGGAACATTCCACGTAGTATCTTTAGTAGAACTATATCCCGTGTTTCATCATTTCTCTTCGAAAGACATTTTATACTCGGTCAACTTTTCTGACGATCTTTCACAGGGCTGATCCGAGGAGAGTTTAAACAAGACCTTCATTTTGAATCTTTTTTTGTGTTGTTTTGGTGAGTTACGTGCACATTACTTAACAGTCCAAAAAACGTAATTTTCCTCTAACGTCTTACGTCGTTAAAGAAGTTGTAGACGTGTGGCGAATGTCGCCCTGCTTCCGGTGGCTGCCGTTCTATCTAACCTTTCATTCCTCGCACGCCCCTTGAAAGCAGCAGCATCCGTGCTTTGCACTACAACCATTTCAGCGGGCACGTCTTTATACTATTCGCACGTTTTCGTGCAATTCTATGCTGCTATTCCCTTTTGCTAAAAAATGCCCTCAAAGAGGCACTTTTCACTGCGTCTCTATTTATTTATTTATTTATTTATTTATTTATTTATTTATTTTATTATTTATTTACTTATTTTTACATATTTATTTATTTATTTACTTTTTTATTTATTTGACACCTGCTTCACCTTTGCATTCCTTGTAGCGGGGTATACATAAAAGTAGGCATCGAATTTGCGAACAAATATCAAATTAATTTTACGAAGTGCGGTAAATATTGCCATTATAAACGATCAGTACAATCATAATTGAAAAATAATTGTACTCTTGCATTGAGGCCCTAAAAAATTAATTGCCCTAAACTTCATCTTTAAATGAAAGTTAATTTTTTTAGGAATGGTTTTTTTTAGAAATGTGGGACGGCGGTTGGATATACTTCTTCTCGTGGTTTCTAGTTTTCGATTCAGCGGTATTATCAAAAAATTTCAATCAGAAGTTTCGCTTGCGATCTTTCACGTCTTATAATTTAAGCATAGTTTTTTATTTATCTCATGCTCATTAGGCGACCACAAATAACTAAAACGAATCGCACTGCCGTATTCTCTATGCTTTCGAGCGTATCGACCCGATCTTAGGTGTACGCATCCCAGTAAACCCAGGCGTACTCACCCATTGAGCGCAAGTGAGTAAAATACGGTTGTTCTTGCAAATTAGACGGTGGTTCGCTGAAATTTTGTCTCACAAAACCCTAAAGGTGCGCAGCCTTAACTTTTAGGCTGTGAACGTTAGTTCTCCTCAAACCACTCGTTAGATAAACTCCTAGTGATTTACATTTTGTGGTCGTTCTTAAATCACCGTCATTTACGCTATACGTAATCAACTGTTATGAACGTTCCTCATGAAGGTCGTGTCTACAGGCATTCTGACTTTCAACGACATTTCTGAATCGGCACACGAGGATGCTATTTCATTCAAATCATGCTACAGATATTCGGGATCATGTTCTCTCTCTATACTCCTGCAAACAACATACTCGCCCGCTACCATTCTGAAGGATGGTTAGAGGCCAATAATAATAATATTGTATACAACAAAAAACCAAAGAGGGCCCACAAATGAGCCACGGAGAATTCCTGAGGGCCCGGAAACATGTGCGTAAGAACAACCGTTGACAACGACTGGCTTTTTCTCGGAGATACTCAGTGATCCATGCAATAACAGATTCATTCAGTTTAGAGCCCCCCAGTTTAATAATAAGATGGTCATCAGGAAAATTTAAGTACAAGCTTAATTTTCTTGCTGAGGCGGCGCCACTGGCGATCTACATGGGCCGTTCTCTACCCTCCTGACCTCCCACCCTGTACTTAGTCCGCCCTGGCTGTACCATCACCGACAAGCGGCCGCTTATTAGGCTCCACAGTCGGTCGACCGGATGTGAGCGGTACCGGATGTGTGAACAGTCGGAGCGGATGTGAGCGAGTCCCAGGGGTTAGAGGCATTTGTGGACTCTGGACCGAAGGCCACCGGTAAGCTATTGCGATCGAATGCCCTTCCCATTCAGAAGTGAGCCAAACCGGCGCTTATGAAACACTCCACACCTTTCCTTCTAATTTGCGGGATCTCACAACCATCCGAGAAGGACTGAAGGCGCTAATACCGTTCCTTTATCGAGCATCAGGAAGTTTTACTGTACACATTTACACGTCTCCAACGGCGGCTATACGGGATTTGCGCTGTGTAGCTTCTAAGTCGTCTCTTTTAAGAGACATCCAGAAACTATTGTATACTTACCCCTGCCCTGTCCAACTGTCGCGGATACGGTGTAATATTATCACCGCTCATATTTCGACGGATTGTTCCTGACACATTACGTAGGTTCCACGCCCGCTTGCCTTGCTGACAATGGACCCCTACGAGCACTATGTCACTCTAAAGGAAGGTCTGCATCGCGCCACACGTTCTCTCAACCCTCTTTCCTCACAGATAGGAAAGCCATACTCAAAGTAGGGGACCACACCACGGACCCCTTTCCAATAGGAGGACGTGGAACTCCCCAGGGGGCTGTATTATCTCCCCTCCTTTTTAACATTGCTCTCATAGGACTCCCGGCACTACTTAATTCTATTCAGGGTATAAATCATGGTCTCTACGCGGACGACATTACCATCTGGTCCACCACGGGTTCCGTGGGAGCAATGGAGGAGCGCCTACAGGAAGCAGCGGACGTAGTAAATGTCTACGCAAGGTCATGCGGGCTGAGCTGCGCCCCTCAAAAATGCGAACTATTGCTCGTGTCTCCAAAGCTTCAGGGACACCCACCATCGCCATACACATAGATGGGCACATTATCACCCCTGCTCAAAGCATCAAGATACTGGGCGTCACCTTTCAGGCGGACAAGAAAAATATAACAATCAACAAGATCAAGACCATGACCGAGCAAGTCACACACATGCTCAAGCGCATAACAACTAAGGCAAGGGGCATGGGTGAATCCGATACACTCCGACTCGTGCAGGCGTTCGTCATCTCGCGGATCACTTACGCAATACCCTATGCTCTGCTCTCAACAACGGAATTGAAGAACCTGGACATCATTATACGAAAAGCCTACAAGCAGGCTCTGAGCCTGCCAGTCAGCCCCTCGACAGACAAACTGCTTCGTCTCGGACTCAACAATACAGCTGATGAACTCATAGAGGCACATCTATCCCACCAGAGGGCAAGATTAGGCACTACAGAAACCGACAGATCCATCCTTTCGAGACTTGGACTATCGATTCCGCTTCAACACCCAACACCCCAAGTCACAGACATCCCGCATGATATCAGGCGCCACATTACAGTACCTGTGCTACCGCGAAACATGCACCCAGTGCATCACGCCGACCGCAGAGAAGCAAGAGCCCGTGCTATCTCAAAGCGGTATGGAAGCCATCCTGCCGTGGCGTACACGGACGCGGCCCTCTATCCCGGAAGGCGGGCCTCAGTAGCAACAGTTATTATAGGCCAAGAGCACCGCACCAGCGTATCACTGGACCGAGCCAACCCTACTCGCCGAGGAAGCGGCCATTGCCTTGGCGCTTACCCAAACTCAGGCTGAGACCGTAATTACGGACTCTCAACAGGCTTGTCGCAACTTTTCCAGCGGGAGAATACACAAAACTGCACTTAAAATATTTCAACAGAAGCCACTAAGACCCGCCAAGATAATCTGGGCGCCTGCGCACATTGGACTCTCAGGGAACGAGATTGCCCATCTCACAGCTCGAGAATTGACCGGCCGAGCACCTGAAGAAGAAGATCTGCGTCCGCTTCCTCTAGTCTCGTTTCATGAGATTACCACGCACTATCGGCTACAAAGACAAACGTACGCCCCACCGCGCAAACAACTACCCAAGGGTCACGATAGAATACTTCGTGCCCTGCAAACTAATACTTACCCCCACCCTAGCAGAAACCACTACATAGCCCCCACCCTGTATCCCCGTTTGTGCCGCTTCTGCGGGGACTTTGGAACACTTTTTCACATGGTCGGCGGCTGTACAGAAAGCCCACTTGACCCGCCCGATCCCTTCCACAGCTATGAGCTTTGGGAGAGCGCCTTGGCCAGCTCTTCCCTCGACGTCCAGCGCAAGTTGGTGGAGAGGGCAGAAGACGCGGCCCGTGCCAATGGACTCCTGGAATGAGGAGGCCACCCTAAGGACTCTCTAATGAGAAACAATAAACATGTTTAGTCTCTCTCTCTCTCTCTCTCTCAACCCTCCGTGTGCAACAGAGCATCTCAGTGGGCTCACTCGCTTCGCGGAGGCCCCGCTTCGTAGAGTTCGAGTGGTGGTGGCCCTATCTACTGCGGTAAGCCAGGCGTGGCACCGAGATACCATGCCCTTTCAGATCATGAACTGCCCATTGAGTACGGCTTTCGCCGAAGACGATAACACTAAACATAGGTTTAAGACGTGCCCTTCCCCATGTGCAGCAAGATCCCGACACTTTCGTGTCACAGGCCTGCACCCTGGGAGACCCCCGTATGTTCAGCCATGGCTGTGAAAGCCCCACCACCACTGTCTTCTGAACTTTCACCGCAAACGGGTGCCAACTGGTACCTTTAGGACTTTATACCAAATGGCATATTATGGCGCCTAAAAAAACATTGAATAAATTTCCAAGAAAATACAGTCAACTACTTTACGCTAATTTATTGCGAAAGCCAAAGTATGCATGAAGTCAACAAGATGCGTTGAGCAAAAAAACCTTAACAAAGTGAGCGTTGAGTAGGATACTGGAAGTTATGTTTGAGGAAATGTGTCATATCTCAGCTGCAGGTGACCTGATCTTCAAACACCGCTATTGAATTGAAATACAGGCTTCCTCATTGACAAGGGTATGTTGGTACCGCAATTTCAAAATAGCAGTTCTTTTTAAACAGGCCCTGATAAATGAAACAAAGAAACAGCGGAGGGCACGACGTTAAGCGAAGAAATGCAAGAGCTTAGCCTCTTAGTACGAACGACATGATGCAACATAGTTTTTTGCAGCATTATTGTCAGTAAAATTGCGGAAACCTGTGGTTTTGTGGGCCGTTGCCTTTTTTCCTTTGTTCTTGGGCAAAGAGCCGATGGAGCTCCTGCGTGGTGGTCGCTTGCTCGACGCCCTTGTCGGCTAGTTATTTTCAGTGAATTACGGCCTTCTGGGGTCGCACATTTATGACGGGTCGATAACTCCAATGCTCTCCATTATCGAGGCAGCGAATAGCCTCGAGCTGATACGTCGACGAGGTTGGCGGGTGAGGCGTGGTAGCGGTATGACTGGCGAGGCATTGCTCACCCGTCGGTGTGGCACAGTCTTCGTGTGGAAATAAGTGGTATTCCTATGGACTTAAAGGTTTACTGGTTATGTACAGTGAGTCCTTGGGCATTCCGGTTCACCTACTACCCCGCATCACTAGTATCGCCTAGTACCTAGTACCACGTATAGCAGCAAGTCGTGCCAATTGAAGGGAGTGTAATGTTGGGCTTGTTGGTTATGCATTCTTGTAGGCTAATTGCGCTTAGACTACAAGAGTCAATTGAAGCTTGTTGTGTGAACGACTTACCAATCATTGCGCGTTTGTCGCTGTCGGTGTCGCCTCGAGTAGTGTCGTTCACCCCTAGCATCAGAAAATCTCCGTCATCATCGTAAGTTCCGCTTTAATATGCTGCGAGCGTTTCTTCAACGTCGCTTTGCCGATTTGTAGAGATCTTGAAGTACCATACTGGTACCTCAACAGCAGCAGTTACAGGGGCGCCATCTCATTGGGAAACGCAGGTGCGGCCATGAAACAACCGCCGCCAAGCCGACGGCAGTGGTAGAGGCGACTCGCTGTAACGAACGTTGCCGGGTAACTTGGCCTTTACTGCGTTGCGGGCTGTCCGCTTCCGTCTTCAGACAACTGCCCGCTTTCAGCGCTAATCCTTGCCATGGGGGGTTTAGAACATATTCCTAATTATGAATGTGTGCATTAGATGCGTTGAGAATGTTATGAACTGGCATTAGGTCTGAAAAGGCCGCCCTATGAAGAAAGGCTGCACTGTGTATGAAGTTGTGGTTCTCCAAACAAGAAAAAAATATCAGTTTTCTTGACAAAAACCAAGGACGAAGACGCCTCTACAGGGAATTAACTCATCCTAATACAGGTGCAATTTGTGCGCGCAACGTCGAACTGAATAATAAAACCAGCAAGACTGCAGGTATCATCGTTCTGCAATGTCATCTCCGGCAATACTACTAGCTGCACCTGACTACAAACATTTCTAGAAACATTTCGGCAAAAAACAAGATGTAGCCAGGAATGTTACGTGTCGTACAAATCACGTACAATATCAGTTTATTTGTTGTTGGTTTAATCTTGCACCTTTCGTATCAGTTCGGGGTACTCGAACTGATGTTGTTACCCGAGAACATAAAACAACTTTACTATTGGGCTGTTCACTTAAGGCTACAATATTGTTTTCTAGTTTTGGGTGCTACGTCAAAATGAAACATTCATGTTCTTTATTTAATGGAAAAACGTGGTTTAAGATTCATCCACAACTTATCAAGTATACAACATGTCTCTTCGTATTTTAAATGTAACTACATATTGACTATTAGGGACATATATAATCAACACCTAGCCGAAATAGCCTTCCTCAACTTGAAATCAGACCCAGAAATATTTTTATCATTATACACTAATACTGATCCGCATTATAGTCTCAGGCACACTGCATTTAAATAAATTCAGATTAGGACAGGGTGCGGCATGCAACTGCTTCAATGGCAGGTACCAAATCTTTTAAGTATGTATCCATCTCTACTTGATGTGATGCAAAGCTGCTCTTATCTGTTAGCCTTCCGAAAAACAGTTAAACGGCTTCTACTCGAACACTGATGTAATGTTCTTCCGTCTCCTCGTTTGTAGCTCTGTTAGTGTGTGCGTGTGTTTTATGCAATAATGCTTTTGTGTTGTAATCCCTGTAAAAAAACTAGTTTTCGGTATGGAACAAGAGTTATTTTATTACACATATTTATGCTTACAAATTAGACTACAGACTCCACAAATGGATGCAAACTGTTCATGGTCAGCCTGACATTGTTGTATAGTTGTACATAGAATTGTATAAGGTTTGAATTACAATTTCGAAGCCATTTGCGTTCTGTAACAAACTGTTGTTTGTGTGTTTGTGCTGTCTAGGGTTAGGAGCCTAGTCAGGCGACTTTAAATGTTGCCTTTTGTCATAGCCCCACGGCAACCTCCTTTTGTTGCCGAAATAAACAATTCAATTCAATTCAACAGTTTCGAATCAAAGAAAACGCCCATTTATGAACACCTACGATTTTAAACTAGGTTGCACGACTCCACTGCGCTGGCCTCGTTATAATGAAATGCTTGTTTTCAGTTTCTTCACCACACAACGATTAACTGGGTTCCTCGCGGGTGGTTTTGAAAAAAAAGCGAATGACCGGTATGAATGATTTCACTGATTTTAGCCACAAAAGCTATCACCAATGCCCACCGTAAATAATGTGCAACATTAGCCATTGTGGAAGTCCAAACATGCATATCTACTTCGTGTTTACCGTATGAATGTCGTATTCACCCTTTTTTGTGTTTTTGACGTCTTACGCATGGTAGTTACACCTCCTAATGCAAATCCATTTTGCAGTTGCCTTTACCATTAGAAACTGCTGGAATGTTGCTTAAACCGCTGCTTCCACTACATGTTCGGTTTCTCTCAGTAATTGAAACAAGCAGCGACATAGGAGAGCATTTTCAACTTTGAAAATTTTCCAAGTGCAGAGAACTCCCGGAAATTTTCTCTCCATAAGGTAAAAGGCTAACTTTGGGCTATACCAGCTAGTGATCTTGCATTGTTCTTTTTCTGCCAAATGTCAGCAGCCTAACAAGAACCGCGTTTGTGTTTGAACCTGTGGGAATTGCTGTAATTTACCTCTTGTGCGGAAAAACAAACTTCTCGATTCGCGTTCTCGTATACTAAACGATTCATAGACACGAATTATCCGTGCGGAGGCATAAAAAACGTGTTTGTTGGCTGAACAAAGTAACTCCTCAAGCATATTAAATCATCACATCTATTCTACTTTTGTCTATTCATGATATAATATTATTGCTTACGATTTTCCACATAAATACGACTGTGGTGTGGTGCCATTATTTCGACGTGCCTCTGGGTGGGCTTCGGCGTAGAACCACTGACAATTTTAAAAAGGGTAATTCTTGGTCACCATTTGCCCAAGTTGTGAATACACGCGTTACATTCACAAAAAACTGGTACTACGTTTGCTGTGCCCCTACTCCAGGGCAAAAGCTTGCAATCGTAGAATTGTTTCGGCATGTGACAGCGAACTGCTACTTTTTTGTAACCCTTATTTTGTGTTTAGGGAAAATCAGATACCTTACACTGAATATCCATTTCTAGTCACCAAGAAATTATACAGGCTATATATAGTTATATAGTTATATATAACTATATATAATATATATATATAATAGTATATATATATATAGTATATATAATATATATATATAATATATATATATATATATATAATAGTTATATAATAACAGCGCTCGTGTTGTTGTCCTCTTCTTTCTGTTCTGGTTTTTTGCGCGCTGTTTCACCACTATGAATCTGTACCAACTGGCCCAGTTCGCGACACTTTTGAACTTTATATAGGATGGTCACAAAACTCATATTATCGTTTTAATGAACGCTACTGACAATTTTGCATGTATTATGCCTCAAATGTACGCATATGTTTAATATGCTGTTTTTTACAGAGAGCCTTAGGCGCAATTGCGTTTTGCTTTTATTTCGGTGTGCTCTCTTTTAAGGTAAGTCAAGTTTTTAAGTATCATTCAGGTGGGGTAAAAAATATTCGTGCACGAAATTCAAAATTAGTATTTGGGTACAAAAAAAACAATGAAGCTGCACGAACCTTTGCACAACAGATGTGCTCAAAATACAAAATATGTTCCCTTTTCGCTCACCAACGGTGAGAGCTATGAAGTTGCAGTAGTTTTCTCGAAGGTATTGCACATAAAGGATCTGGTTCATCAGATACCATCAGATACCAAATAGCAGAACATTTCGAAATTCAAATTGGTCAAAAAGGATCTCATTATCAACAGCCACTTTCATCAACAAAACACTTTGCGCTTAACAGAAGTTATTTTGTAGATTGAGGTTGCGAGGATTTGTGAATTGGAATATAAAAGTTATTACAAAGCTACGGGGAATAGATTTTTGTAGTTCTAGGTGAAAATACGATTTAACATCAGCCTTTATTTTTGTTGTTGGTGGCTGCTGCATAAATAAATTTATCGGCCCGTCCGAATACGGCTGTTGTTAACTATCAGTTCTTTACTAAAAATGAGGCTGCAGAGGTGCATAATCAATAAAACAAAAAGGCTTAGCGTGATTGCAGAAAGTTGCACTTTTTGAATGAAACAGTTAACAAGAGTTTAACAACACCTTTAGTCAATTAACTGTGATTGGGTGAGGCGCGGTTTCAAATTGTTTTCAATGACCAGTGTTGAATTGTTTCCACTACATCTTCGGTAAACCTGAAATGCATCAAGCTAAGCTCACTGAAATACATTTGCAATTGTAAACCTGGTAGGACACCCAGGGGAGCGTTGCATACATTTCTTTTATATGTTCAACTCGCGAACAGCTCATTGCTTTCAAAGGGACTCAAAAGGGATATTACCTTTGCGTCTAAGACCTGCAGATTCCTGCAAACTATACCCTCTTGTTTGTTTATTTGTGTTAGACTGCCAGAATTTGGCCACAACCGGCTGTATTATCGTAGAGCTGATGAGCACATTGGATGTCATGCCGACCATCTTGTTTGGTAGGAGGACTGCAGCGTCTGTCCGCAGTACAGGAAACATTTGTATGATCTCGAATATTTTATTTGTCGTGTGATAGAACAAACGCCGACGGATATATTCTTGCAAAGCCCAAAACTGCGGCATCGCATTCTTGGACATTCGCCTCCCCATGTCACTTTATTGACTACTCCTTTGCGCTTGTAACTTACATACCTTCACTCCAACAAACTTTGTTCCTTGAAGAAACCTGCCTTGTTTTTGGCTGGGCGACATCTGGGGAAGCTCGGAGTATATGAACACTGAACCCGCCGCAAATCACCAGACAAACCCTCCTCTTGCGAGCCGCGAACAGCTTGATGAAGAGTGTGGACTATTTCCAGAGAAAGTTAAGAAAACGTCGTCGCCAGTGCATTGAACAACATGGACACCATCACCAACTCTACCCATTCACTCAGGTTTGTCATCCACCCAATATGCCGCCACTTGTGGACGGATCACTTTAAGAGGAGTCCACAGGCTGGCTGCAGCAAGTATGACAGGTGAGGCTGTTTGACCTCTGGGATGGCGAGGAGAGAATCAAGCAAATTTTTTCCACATTGAAGACTGATCACGAATTTGAATCGAAAAGCATAGGAGCTCTCTAGAGCCATGGAACACAGTTAAAACAGAGTTTCAACTCAAACATAATGTAGAGAGCAGCTACTTGGTGAACATCGGCGAGTGAAACATCAGCGCAAACTGGCACAGAGAGAAGAAAGAAAGAACGTCGTACCCCATGTTTGAGCATGAATTGTGCGCCGAGGTCTTGCTGTTAACGCGCAGACAACACCCTGACGAACTTGTTGTGTTCGTCGATGAGATAAAGAGGCTGTTGAGTAGTGCTGAACCACTTGGCGTGGAAGAACTGTTTGCCTCACTAATTCTCGGTGTGAAGTGAGGCTTGTTTGTTCGGTTTGACCGTAATTCGCCTAAAGCCGTCAGCGAGTTTCTGCTCCAGGCTAACACATTGAAGAAAGATCTTTAAATGTTAGCTAAAGGATAAAACCGCCACTTTGCTGGCGCCTCCATTCCTAACTACTTCGTTAGGATGTGGATTCTGAGATATACCCTACGCTAGGCCATCTGCAGATCAGTAAGGGAGAAGCAACTGAAAGTCTCCCAACGCCGCCCGAAAGCGAAGTCGGTTGCCTGACCGGCGTGTTTCCCGACGAAGTGCAACAAGCACTGGGAACTCCTACGCTTCCGGAAGCAACATAAGAGCCGGAAGCTATGGATTACAACGCTGCTGTCTGCGCCCTCGGTTGCTCTTTGCAAGGAGTCTGCGTACCATCGTGTGGCGTCGCCTGCCCCAACAGCTGCATTTAACACTGAACCAACAGAAAAACCGTCGTGTGGCAAAACCCTGATCATCGTTTGCTGTGCAATGGGGAGAAGCCGGTCACATTCAGTGAGTGTGGCCATACAAGACACTCGGACTATGCAGCTTTCTTGTTGACGCATTGCGCCCTTTGCAAGGCCAGCGCCCAAATGAGAACGAAGATTACCTGTCGAAGGCCAACACGCGCAAAGCGCTCTTAAACACTTGGTTGTCATCTTATAGATACCCATCGCAGAATTATCGCAGCAATACTAATTTTACCTGTGGCAGATTCCCCATCCCAAGTTGGGGACAACAGCAGCAACGTTGGGACGTGAAGTTGCTTCATGGGCGAAAAAAAGGAACTCTCAAACCCCGCAACGGCGCACCAAGCACTACGATTCGCGGCGCACCCTAACAATGGCGACCCAAAATAACCCTGGCGTGACCTTTCAACACTTAAGTAGTCATATGGGGCAAGGAACCCTGACATAACCAAACCCACCATTATTTAAACGACGCCAACGCTGGTGCATACCGACTCGACGTTTACACGTCGGCCCGATGCATCGTTTACACGTCGGCCCGATGCATACCATACTTGAAGGCGAAACGTCCTACGTGCCATCGACGGCCTTCAGGTCGTTCAGGTATACACGGGAGCCGACTAATCATTGTTTACTTAATCACTCGCTATGAATCTGCAAATTTTGCGGTGAGCTGGGATGTCCCGCACTTCCGCACAGCAGGAGGACATCCCTTAACTACGATGGCAGGTGTGCTTCACTCGTCAGCATAAAAGGCGCCTTTTATCCTGCTTCTTTCGCAAAACTTCCCAACAGCTTACGCGGCTTAATTCTCGGAATAGACTTTCTCTCCGACAAAGGAGCAATCATTGATCTGCAGGCGCAGTCCGTAAGTTTCTCTTCCGATCGCGCCATGATGCCAATGCAACGCCACGAACAATGTGACGCCACTTTGCCTTCCGGAATGTGCTTAATCACCGTCGACTGCCAAGGTGCTTATCCTGATACCTATGCAACTGCGGAAAAAGACAACAGCTTGTTCCTTGACCGGGGTATTTGCGTCTCAAGAAGGAATGGGTGCTTCCAGGAAAGAAAGATCATGCACCACTCCGTTTAACCACGACCATGTTTGGACGCAAATAGTTTTTGTAATGGACACATGGTTGTCCAATCCTACACACCCTGGAGGTACGCGCCACTTTTCTAGAATACTTACAGCAGCCCTTGGGAGTTCAGTCTATAGATCTAACGTTTGAGTTTCGGTTGTACGGCGCGAATTGGTTGCGCCTGCTTAGAGTTCAGCAGAGCAATTTTGAAAGCCAAACTTCAGTGTCTCTACTGCTGCCGTTGTAGGCCAAGATGTTCTCCAGAAAACCAACTTTCTTTGATGATGGGGATGAAGCGAAAGAAGGAATAAACACTTCCCGAGGCCAAAATTAAACCCGGGTCCTCCAGGGAAAATCTTTTCCTGCCCCAAAAAAAGGCTTTTAAAAAAGTAGCCACGAGTAAAAGTTGCCTCAAGTACGGCACTAGTTCAAGGTTAAGGCGCAACAAAACAATACCAACAAGCCAGCACAAAACTGCAAATAAATGAGACACCAATAAATCAAGAAAAATATTATTTATCGCTAGCACTGCAGTGCACGATCATGCCACCCTTTACCTTCCAGCAAAATTTTTGGGAGGACGAAAGCCCAGCCTCCAATATGTGTGGGTTGCGCGGCTGAGCACGAAGTCGCGGGTTCGATTCCCGGCCGCGGTGGCCGCTTTCTGATGGAGGCGAAAAGTAAAAACGCCCGTGTGTTAGAGATTTCGGCGCACGTTAAAGATCCCCAGGTGGTCAAAATTAATCCGGAGCCCTCCACTACGGCGCGCCTCATCGCCTGCGTTGCGTCGGCGCGTTAAACCCTACAATCAATCAAAATCAAAAGCAAAAATGCCCGTGTGTACGAGATTTTGGCGCACGTTCAAGATCCCCAGGTGGTCGAAATTAATCCGGAGCCCTCCACTACGGCGCGCCTCATCGCCTGCGTTGCGTCGGCGCGTTAAACCCTACAATCAATCAATATATGTGCGTGCAACTTTCAAGCGTGATGACAGAACGCCCACGAAGAAAACAGGTGCATTTTTTAACCAATCGGGCTTTCCCAATTCCTGCAAGTCGCGTCTTACGCTTGTTATTCAGAAAATACAAGAACTAGAAGAAATATCCCGTTTTATCTTGTAGGCGCCTAGGTGAACCCGCCGGCGTGGTGCGTTTTCGTGTATGATTTCTCGAACCCTGGTTGCGAAATGATTGAACTACCGAAACCAATTTGGTCTCTGAAGCGTTCGCAGCGACAAAACCGCACACGACAGTACCCAGGGCTATTAAACCAAAAAGAGCACGGCGACAAAACAGAACAGGTGCCACTTATTAAACGAATTTGTTGCCCGACACGTTTGGGTGGGCTGGGCTGTAAAGAGATAAACCCGACGTCTATATGATTGCTACATTTGGTCATGGTGGAAGCGAACACCCAGCAGCAGGTACCAGATTCATAGCGTACACCGGAAGAACAAATTTTAAGCCTCCGGAGTGCGCACCAGTGAGTTGCGGTAAGTATTCTGGAAAGGTGGTGTGTATCTCCAAAGCGTCACAAAACTCGCAGTTTGGGATTCACCACGAAAGCAATCCATCCCTAGAAATCTTCTCGTTCACCATCGTCGTCGTTAGACCGAGGGGTGCATGATTTTTTGAGCGGGTGGCGGTTTGAGGTGCGAAACCACATGATGGGCACTTTTTTCTGTTATGCGTACGAGGATTGTTCTATCCTCTAATTTAATTACTTTTCTCAAAATGGTTTGAATTATTCTTTGCAGGCGTAACATCTTGTGAAAACTTCGCTAGCAGGCTTTTTCACTAAAGGAAGGAAGAGCTGCCGGGTCAATGCCATTTTCATCCACAGTACATATTCGCGGACGCTGCTTTGCGGCAATATTGTTGCGGAAATATTTCTTACCCACTAAGGGCTCCCCATGATTGCCTTAAAACAGGACATTAGGCCTTTTTACGTCACGCTGTCGGACGCCTGCATCACCTCCTCCTCTGCACCAGATCAACATTCAGTGGGCCATGCGTAACGGAGCAGCCGCCATGCTTCCGAGAGAAGCTTTCTGATTGTGTTACACTTCACAATGATCATGGTCGTCAGACAAACATTTCTTTGCGGTGTATTCGATTTACAAAAGGTATCAATGAGTGCAATAAAGCTTTGCTCTTAAGCTGTTTGTTGTGGGCATCAATTTTTATTCAACTTCCACAATCCAGAACAACGAACAACAACGTGTGTACCAGCATTGCAGGAGGGGCGCTACTCCTGCCCCTCGTATTAGAATTGAAGAACTACACAAAGCAAGCGACGATATCGTGGAAGCCGAGTTTGAGAGCCAGAGCACTATCCACCCGACAATGCCAGCGACCCCACAACACACACACCATCGCCTTTTTTCACAGTGAATCCGGTACTACCGCCCAAAAGCGGCAAAAGTTAAGGGCTTTTTTCCAACAGTACATTTATTTTGTTGTCAACCTCGAAGCAACAACGACCGCCCTGACAAAGCGCCAAATTATCATCGAAGATGAAGCCCCACCTACGCCAGAGTTACCGTAAAGGATGTCTCCACATGAACCCAAACCTATCCTAACACTAGTCGAAGACATACCCGATGACAACTTTCCCCTTTCCGAAGAGTCCCTAGTCAGCTCTAGTTGTATCATGGACGAAAAAATGAAAAACTTCTCGACCACCCCTGCCACGCGAGGTAATTTTTTCGATCGGCCTTGAGACGCGTAGTGGAAAATGGAAGTGAACCAGTGGGACCTTGAGAAGGCGGCGTTCAAAACCCTAGACGGAATTTACGACCTAGAGAACGCTTAACTTTTACGCGACGTCCCAAGAATATTTCAAGAGGTCTGTCAGGCCGTATACCCACTAGACATCTCAAATGCATGAAAATGTTTATAGTAACTAAGCCGATACTAATGCCTTCGCAGTACTTTACTTTGGGAAGTTACTTTGACTTTGTAAAGCCGTACCCTATATGTTGGTTGTACTTAACTTCTGTACGCTATTTAAAAACATCTTGCTTGAGCACATCAGACATTCCTGGTATTTTAGTTTTTAAATCCATACAGACCTATCGTAGTTACATATGTTAACTATTTTTTCTACAATATGCTTTCCAACTCGTCCTAGACACAGATTTGTAAGATTACATCGAAGTCTTGTAAGATAATGAACGAGTTTTACAATCAATGAATACCGCTTTTTCCGGAAATATTGTTCTGGAGGCCGTAGTAAATAAATTAGACTCAACTTATCCCTTAAGGAAATATCTAGATGATAGCAGTTTTCCCCCGTGAAAACACAATTTTACTTATTTCTTTTACCTGCTTAGTTCTTTCACGGCCCGGGAGTTAAAACGAAGGTCCCCTTCACCACGAGTAGTCCGAGAGGCGCTGGCTACCACCCCCAAGAGCAGAAAACAAAAAATTCTTTAATATAAATACCCGAGAAACTGGTGGGGAAACAGCCCATCAGGTAGCGTAGTGGGCATTGCACCAGACCGACATTCTGGAGGTCGTGGGTTTGCATCCCACCCGGCGGGAATTTTTTCACCACTTTCTTTCCGACTCAAAAAATTTATCTGTTTCTATGACCAAACTAATCCCTACTTTGCTTTCAGAATTTTTCTTGACTGCCAACCCTTATTCTGTCTTAATTCACAGAAACCCTCATTTCCCATTTCTCATTTGCTACATGCATAGCGAGGGCCTCTGTACTCAAGGTATTGGTGCCAAAGGTAGCTTAAGAATGTTCAATGCTGGTCGACCACTCTCTACATGTCGTAGACACGCTAGTCACAGCCAGGGAGTTATAAAGAAGGTCCCCTTCACCAGGAGTAGGCGGAGGGCGCTGGCTACCAGCCCCAAGTGCAGGAAAAAAAATTACCTTAGCATAAATACCCGAGAAAGTGGTGGGGAAAACAGTCACGCCGGTAGCGTAATGTTCATCGCATTCTGTTCATCGCATTCCGGTATTCTGGAGCTCGTGGGTTCGGATCCAACCCGGCGAGAATTTTTTCACCACTTTCTTCCTGACTAAAAAAATCTTCATTTGTTTAAACGACTTACCGCATTCCCCCCTTTGCTTTCCGAGGTTTTCTGACTGCCAACCCTTACTCTCTCTCTGTCTCTCTCTTCTATATATATATATATATATCTATATATATATATATATATATATATATATATATATATATATATATATATATATATACAGAAAGAAATGCTGGCAGTCAAAGAA
This sequence comes from Haemaphysalis longicornis, assembly GCA_013339765.2. Taxonomy (NCBI): domain Eukaryota; kingdom Metazoa; phylum Arthropoda; class Arachnida; order Ixodida; family Ixodidae; genus Haemaphysalis; species Haemaphysalis longicornis. Next base: position 203,386,916 of record CM023451.1, on the reverse strand, counting down.
GGCATAGGGGAAAGGTTACGCTATTTTTTTACCGTTAGTGACGTTACATTATTTTTTTATTATCAATTACGAGAGAAAGAAAGAAAGAAAAACACGCGCCCAGAGTGGGGACCGAAACCACGCCTTTCGATTATGTCCACAAGATTAATTCAAGTTTTACGTGCACTTCATCCAACATTGTGTATATGTTGGAATGCTCAATGTGCCACAAACAGTATATAGGCGAAACGAGTCAACCTATGAGCCTACGGCTTAATGGTCACCGGGCAGATACTCTTAGCAAATCCTCCATAGCTGTAGCGCAGCATTTCAACCAACCAGGCCACAATTTTGATGACCTTAAGTTATATATACTTCAGTCAAATTTTAAGTCTCCTAGGGACAGGAAATACCGAGAATCCTACTTAATTCACAAATTCAACTCCATGGAACCTGCTGGAATTAATGCGTCTAAGGGCAACTTGGAATCCTTGCGATATTCACCGGGAATACAGCATTAGGCATTTTCGTGCATATACCTCATCCAAAGACTATGACCGTTCACTCTGCTCTGTACCTGGTCACCCGATTTCTTTTTTTTTTCCATTCCTTAGCGTCTAGCTTAATACTCGCCCTCATCCCTCCAACCTTTGCTTTTGGAATTCAATTTTATTTATTTTATTTCTTTTTTTTACTCCGCGTGGTCTTGTGCCCCGTACGTCACTCTAACTTTATCTTTTCGTTTTTGAGTTTCAGGACAGGCCTGTTCCAGGAATGTTGCCGTGGGTGACACGTGCCATTTCAGTTGCCGGGTCATTGCTTTTTCTTTTGTGTGTGGGTTTATGTGGTTTCCCTCCCTGTTTTTTTTCTCTTTTTTTTTTCTTTTTTCCTTGACCTAGTAGTTTCCCCCCGTCTCTATCTTTTCTTTTGACCTGAGGCTTGCAGATAGTTTCTGATAAGGACCCCACCCTCACCGCCTGGTCTGCTTCCGGCGGTTCTGAGATCCTTTCCGTATACCCCGCGGCGGGTCAATAAACACCCTCTCACCCTTCTCTCCAAAAATTCCACGAATATCAACCACCAGCTCACTTTCGTGTGACCTACTTTGCGGCTTAAACTAGACAACCTTCTTGGCCCCTCAATCTCTCCCACGACAAACTCCCAAACCAATCAGCTTGCTCAATTTCCCTTCCATCTTTCCCTCTCCTTTCACCTGGGGTCCTACCCCTATTAAAACCGTGCCTGCAAGGCGAGAGATTGCCCTGAGGAAAGCAAGTTCTCTTTGCTGAAACGTAGGCCACAATCGTGCTTTTACCTTGTTTGAAGTTTTTCTTCTCTTGTGTTCTCTACCATCTTCGAAGTTCTACTACTCCCTATATATATATATATATATATATATATATATATATATATATATATATATATATATATATATATATATATACATATATATATTACAATGGCCACGCGATATGCGGCGATGCGGGTTCGACTGCTGCTTCCCCAAAAAACTGCGGATGTTTTCTGGACTTCTATTTTTGCTTGATTATCACTGTATCAAACGACACGTGACAAACACGTCATTCGACAGTATTAAACATATCTTAAAAAGCCGAATTGCACTGGCAATGACGACTGCAACCTTGATATGTGTCCTTACCAAATCTCTCGTCCTGTATTTATCTGTTCTGCTCCATGCATTACGACAGCTCTGGCTCCAGCAGTCCGGAAATGCCATTGCTAACCCAGACCTCCAAGCACGTCTTACGTGGCGCCCGCTGGGAAAAACACGTTCTACGTATTCCGCGGTGGTCGAGGGGCGGCGCTAGTTTAGCGGCCTAAAAGCAGTTGTAAATATAAACCCCCATGGTGAAGTAGGGAGAGGAGTCATCGAGGAATAGAACAATGGCTATTGCACCGCACGCGTTATGCAGAAATATGGGTGTGACTCCGGCTTCAGGAAAAAACGGCGGATTTTTTCTCGACATATATATTTGCGCTTATTTACCCGCCGGGGTGGCTCAGTGGCTAAGGCGTTGCGCTGCTGAGCACGAGGTCGCGGGTTCGATTCCCGGCCGCGGCGGCCGCTTTTCTGATGGAGGCGAAAAGCAAAAACGCCCGTGTGTACGAGATTTCGGCGCACGTTAAAGATCCCCAGGTGGTCAAAATTAATCCGGAGCCCTCCACTACGGCGCGCGTCATCACCTGCGTTGCGTCGGCGCGTTAAAAACCTACAATCAATCAATCAATCAATCACTTGCGCTTATTTATAACTGTATCAAAAGAAACATGACATACACGTCCTTCGGCAGTATTAAATATCTCGTAAAAAGCCGAATAGCACTGGAACTGACGACTGCAACCTTGATACGTGTCCTTACCGAGTCCCTCGTCCCGGATTTTCTTTTCTGCTACATGCATTACGAGAGCTCTCGCTCCAGCAGTCCGGAAATGCCATTTGCTAACCCCGACCTCCGACCACGTCTTACATGCCGGCCGCTGGGAAAGGCACGTTCTACGTTCCCCGCGGTTTTTCGAGGGCGGCGTTAGTAGACCGCCCTCAGAGCAGTTTAATATATAAACTCCCGCGGTAAAGTCAACAGAGGAGCCATCGCGTAATAGCACAGTGGATAGTGCACCGCACGCGTTATGCGGAGATGCTTGTTCGGCTCCCGCTTCCAGAAAATACAGCGGGTTTTTTGTCGACTTCTATTTTCGCCCATTTATCACTGCATCAAAAGAAACATGACGGGCATTCTGCGTCCGGCCGCTGCGCAGTGCGGACGCAGGATGGCGAGCTCTGTGAAAAGAGCGACTTTGGTGTGGTGGGCCCTGCGGCCCGTGGTAACAGGTCAACTGATGTAAACAGTATTTCCCAGGTTTACGAAGTTATTCTGCCCCACCTACATACAGGACCAACTGCCCTCAGTACGATTTTTGTGCACGCTGATGTAAAAGCCAGGCCCTACTAACTGGAAGATTTCCGCGACATGCGGGTTCGTCTGGAACTGCTCCCTAAGGTTATCGCCTTGGGGGCGTACCAGATGAACCGTGTGTGAGCGGTAACATTCACGGACGCCGATGAAGCAAAGAAGGTGGTCGCCGCTGGTGAAGTGCAGGTCAAGGGGCGTCGGTGTATCATCATCGACCCGAGGAACCAAGACGTTCGTTTGAAGCTCCATTGGGTTCTCCACTTCGTCCCCGATGACGAAATAAGAGCTGCCGTGGGGCCATCCGGCAAGGTCACTGACGTGACCAGAGACTGCTGGCGTGGCCAAGGCTGTACGGCGAAGTCGTCGACTAAACGCTTGGTCACCCTAAGGTTGAAAGCAGGCGTCAGCGTCGACGACATCCCGCACCAACTACGGGTGGCATGGGAGCAAGCCCTCGTCGTGGTTCCCGGCCAGGTTCCTCTCTGCCTGCGCTGCCACCGGAGCGGCCACATTCGGCGTGAGTGCCGAGTGCCGCGGTGTGCCAACTGCAGGCGCTTCGGCCACGACGAGAGTGAGTGTGGGCGGACTTATGCCAATGTGACTGGACCAACGAAAGGTGACCGTGAGGCGGAATACATAATGGATGCCACCAACGCCGAGGACGCTGCAAAAGGAGAAGACGTCGCCCATCACCAGAGGCTACGCCCTCCGAGCCTGCCTCGGCAGTGAAGCCCCTGTCACGAACGCCGAGTTAACACCGCCTAACGATGCAAGCAGAGAGGCTACAGCCTGCCTCCGGTGCCCGAAGCGGTCAGCTCAACTGACAAGCAACTTGAAGGTGAGCTTACGGTGGCGGAAAATTCAGCTTCGGAGCAGTGCGAGGCAATGGATGAAGGTGCGGCGGAAAACGGGGCTGCAGCTGTGAAGCATGCACGCGAGCAGTGTGAGGAGGGAGGAGCTTTCTTTGCGACGAATGAAGAACCGCCGCCGAAAGCAGCAGTAGGAGGATGGCACTCTTCATTTAAACCAAGCCCAATATAACGCTGGAGAGGAAACCACAAGGGCAACGGCCCCCGTAGCAGCACGGACGGGGCAAAGAATAGTGTGTGACTTGATTAAGGCAGGTTTCCGCGTATGCTAGACGCCGAAGTAGTGGCGCATCTTATTCATCGTACCAGCCTTTCTGCTGCTCCTTTGGTGTATGAAATCCGCCGCTCTGTTGAAATGACCAGATAATATTTTATGGCTGCGAAACTAAAAAAAATTAGTGCCCTTCCCCTCTGTGAAGAAGGATGACTTGCAAAGCTGGACGCAGTCCACGGAGTTCACCAAACAAAACACGGTTATCGTAATTTGCGATGAAGCATACTTCCTAGCCAATTAGCTGAATAAAACTCTGAAAGATCCAAGTTTTGTTCTTGCAGATAAACATGAACTTCCCGTGTAGCCCCTGCGTCGTAAGCATCTTGCTGTTTTTGTAAGGCCGGGTTCAGACTTTTGGCGCAGCTGTCGTTATGACTTGAAAGATTGACGTTATTTCACGCCTCAGCAAACAGAACTGCGTGACATGCCATTTTTTTACGTCCACAGATCACGATACGGGTTTTGCGTCAGTAGTCTGAACATAGACTAACACACAAACCCAATCCGCTCTACCACTAAGGACTCCGGAAAGGTCCCACTGAGCCGTTTAACGTCCGCCTTTAAATCTCGTACCAGCACAACAGACAGGTCATCCATTAGTACGGGCATAAAACCTATAGCTGTGCGTGCACGCCTCCCCTCCTCCCTTCCACTATTCTTCACTACAAACCTGGCACGTATAAACCGGCAACCGGTCATGTGCGCGTGCTTAGAAGTGACAGGCGCCGCGACGGCGGGTTTCGGCCGTTTTAGGGACAGCCCTTTGGCAGCCGTTACCTGGGCTTCGCGAGAGCGGCGTCTGGTTATGTGCGCCTCAGCGAGTGAGCGATCGTAGCAGCGATGAAGGAAAGAAAACGGAGAGAGGCGTCTAGTGAAGGGTGAAGTGGAGTATGACATGTGCGGGTACGGAGTCATCTCTCTCACTGCATTTCCCTCACACATGTTTCATGTGTCGCCACCAAGGAGCGCCTTCCTCCTGACACTTTCCCCAGATGCTGTTCCATTCTCTGCTAATCCAAACCACGTGACGTTTGAGCGGAAGGTTCAAACATGATATGCAACAACATGCTCGCTGCTCCCTTTTGCGAGGCTAATCGGAACCACGTGACATTTTCGCGGGAGGTTCAAACACGATTTGGAACATGCTGGCCGGCGGCGGTGGCGATTTGCGAGGTAGCAGCAGAGTAGCACACGCCGGCATATGCTCGCCGATCACGCGGACACTTCCTGAGACGCAGCAGAAATGCGCCGTGACCGACAAGACTACAGCTCGCGCTGCGCACAAATTTCATGTTAGGAAGTGTAGCAGCCGTCAGTGCATTTTTTACGCCCGTCCGGGCTTTAGTTTATTATTCGCAATCATCTGATAACCGAAACAGCGCAACTTTCCAAAGGGGCATCGGTGGAGGCAGGCCTCTCAAGCTTGGACGTTCCCTGGTTTCCCTATAGGCGGCGTAAAAATCGACGTCCCACGTGACCAACCTACAGCGCCGTTTTCGACCATCAAGTCCACCAGATGGCGCAACCGAAAGGTTACTTTTGGTAGAGAATACCAAACATTCATTCCGTGACTCAGAGAGCCAATAAAGTTAGCTATAATGTGTTTAAAAATAATAATAAAACGTTTCGCATCAAACATCCGTTGAGCAAAAATGTACGCAACGTTTTACGAACAGCCGACTGGTGCACCACCTCGCTTCTGAATTCGCAACCACAAAGCCGCCAATTCAAATTGAAACCGCTGCAACGGCCCACCGTTTCTATGTGCGCGGAGCACTGGTTTCGTGACTGTTATTGCTGTTATGTGCTTTTGCGTCCATCAGTTGTTGAGAGGACTGGCAAAACACGGGAATTGAGTGCTTGTGGAGTGACAAATGTGGGAAATTCCGCATCGGAAGACAGCTGTCGAGGCCAGAATATTTGATTCTTCCAACATAAGGTGAGTGTTATGACTCCGCTAGAAAGACGGTGCAAACGAAACCGTTGTCGCCGTCGATACCTCATTTGTGCATGACTTCCGCTGGAATAGTTTCTTATTACATATTTCAAATATAAAATCTGCATTCCTCGGAGTTTTTTATCAGGTGCATGTGAAATCAGCAAAAAAAACTTGAAAAAGAGAAAAACCCTTAAGAAACAGCCTCTCAACTCTCCTGGCCGCTCTAGAACATTTCTGACTATCTAGAACCCGAAACGTTTTGGGCGCATTTGCCTCAAAAGGTGTGGCATTATTTCTGATGGAACTTTTGAGGCTACCAAAAGACAGTAATTCGCCCAGGCTTTACCTAACGGTTGCCTTTCTGTTTTGACGCGTTAGTGAGCATTTAGTCAACAGCGCTTTGCTACAACTAAAGTTTGCCTTCATAGAGACGTGGTGATGCGAGTTAGGTTATATTAGCATGCCTTGTGACAGTAATGCTTGCGTCATGGTTAGTACGCGTGAACTCAAAAATACTGCGTTATTTTTTTTTCATGGGTCGGTGTTCATTTAGACATTCCGGCTGAACCTTCAACATTGTCGGCGCACGCAACAACTGCACCAAGGACTGGCAGGCCATTTCAACGTGATATGACAGCCATGCGCCCGACTGGTGTGTTTATGTATATTTAACTTCCACTTAAAGTTGTTTCTCTGAATTTGTGTGACATGATTCTTTTACTATTCGTTCTTACAATTTAATTTACATTTTTCATTCATTCCTCGTTTTTTTGCAGATACAACCAAAGAACAACGAAGCACACGCCGGAAGGCGACCACATCAAGTTCTCAGCACGAGCAAATGTATTAGGTTGCCTGCAGATAAATGTTACAAAGTGCCAGGTATTCTCACCAAACGTTAAAAAGAAGGTTATCAGATATATTAATGCGTTCATACATGTGATGTGCATATTTCTGAGTATGAATGGAATAGTTGTTGTTCAATTGGAGTACACGATATTGGGTGTCTAAAAATATTTAACTTCGGGCAAGTATTCAGTGTACTGCAAATATTGAGACGCATGAAAATGTGCGATGTGATATTGTTACGTAGCTAGCCACTAGGCTCACTGTAGCCCCGAAATTCAATGTTTATCAATAAATCACAATGCGTATACATTGGCAAATGTAAGAAAGCAAATGCGGGTTCTAGTTTACTTTCTTCCATTCCCTTTCACTGCTGCTCAAGAGTACTTCCCTTTCTCTGTACATTTACAACACTTCGCAGAAACAAAAATGCTGTTAGACCAACTGTACAGCTCATGTTATCAGCCTAAAGCAAGTTCGTGCAAGAAGCTAAAAGGAAGTAAACTTTGATGGAGCAGCTCATTTCTGATAGACACTATCATTCTATGCTCTGGTGATCGAGTAGGTATCTCCTTTGTTAATAGCGCTGTGTGGACCTTGCAGGTGGGCTTTAAACCTTTGTACACAAAGAAATGTGAGGGGTCAGAGTTTATCTTGGAGGTCTGGAGATGTAGTAGCCCGGGTCATCTAGAAGCAGAGATAAGCATGTGGCAAAAGGGAGGAAGGAGGAGGTGGGATGCTTTGTACCTCAAGGGCAGATTGCTTTAGCAATTTGGATGGGTTCCCTGGGAATACCTCGAAAGGGCTTTTTGTATCGAATATAATAAGAGGCCACTGCTACACTCAGATAGTAAGCGTGTGAAAATCCCAGTTCCCTCCAGGGCACAATTTTACATGTAGCCACCGACTGCAAATTGTTGCACAAGTGGGTGAAAACTATTCAATCAATGCACCATGATGTCACTCCCAAAAATAGTGCACGCAGGCAGGTCTTGTTCTAAATAGTAAAAAGTGGAAGATAGTAGATACTATTGGTTGAACCTGCACGGAGACTAAGAACTTCCAGTGTCATTGCAGTGTCAAATCATATTTGTAAGTCTTGCTTACTAATGTGCATGGTTTTTACATTTATCAATCACTGAAGCATAAAAAGTGCTTTTAAATTTTACTGTCAATACAGTATACTATACTGTATTGACAGGAGCCATCCACATTACTACTGGCAAAATTCAACATTTCATTTCATTTATTTACACCTGAAAGGGTATTACATAAGCGGGGGGGGGCGGCGGCGGCTCTTGGCCGAAGTATAGTCAGCGTTGCAATGGATACAAAAAATAAGACGATGAGAACAAAAAGAATACAAGATTAGCGAGGTGAAATTCAACTCACTGCTGCAAACGGTGTTATTCAGGGTAATGGAAGTAACAATTTGGCTCTTCGACGTGCAAGTGCGAATCAACAAAGGGTGCGTAATACGTTATTGTGGAGCTGGGTTCTGAAACCATATTTATCCCCTCTTGTTTATCGAAATTAAATTTCATGTCGCATTTTTCTCTGTAAATATGAAGGTAGAATTATTTAAACCTAGCGTGTTTAATTACATTCTATATGTCATCAGCAAGTGAAATATCTCATTCATGAGTATTAATTGCAGCACATGATTCGTAACCGCCCTAGAGCGTAATAAACAGCTGATACCAACGTTATGTACATCCTATTGTTGAACGGTAAAGCTACTGTTTATGCCAGCATCAAGTATAATAATGGAGCATGCAAGAAGCATTACTGTAAATAAACTAGTTAGCAATTTTCACGCAACAGAGCATATTGGAGTACTTTTAAAAATTTCAAAGTGTTGGTAAAGAAAGTAAGATAAATATTTTTGAACGCCGTAAGTGTTTTTCTTTTCTTTTGATCTTGTGATGCTACTTAGCGCGTACTTTGAGCCTGTGGCACCCCCCAAAAGAGATAGAGAAAAAAACGCCGTGCCTCAAACACTCGCTCACGGATTTTAGTTCCATTGCTACGTTCAAATGTAGATATGTTCGCAGTAAGCGATAGAGTTCGCAATAACTATCGCTTTAATCCGAGAAAATTTTCAAGCGTCTGCGTCCTTCGTAACTTGTTGCGACGTCCAAAAAGAAAAAAGATACGGGCAGCAGAATAGTGGAAGCAATGTGCCCTTCGTTCGAAATCTTAGCGCAAGTGAACGAGTTGTCAAGGCAAAAAAAATGTTGTCACGAAAGCGACGTACAATAGCAGCGATCGAAATGAAATTATGGCCTGGCCTCTGTAAACTTCCGTATGTCAATAAACGATTTGTTCTCACTTGCTGCTCACTGTGGTCTGTGCCAGTCGACGCCATCTGGTCACCTGGCGTAACATTACTTCACTAGCGCGGCGCAAGTAAACACGCGGCCAGCATGCCAGCCAGGAACCAGCAGGAGCAGCGAGCCGGCGGCCGCCTTGCGACGGCAGCCGTGTTATTAAGGAGCTCAAGCGGCCTGTGCAAAAAGCATCCGCCATGTTTACAGTCTTGTTTAGAGCGCCATCAAGCGGGCGTCCTCGGTAGTTCACGACGCCGCCACTACGCTTTTTTTGGCAGTACAGGCAAAGCTAGACCTTTGCTTCTCTAAAATCCTCCCTGTTCTGTGATAACCGAAATTTCATGTTAGGAAGTGTAGTAACCGTCAGTGCATTTTTTACGCCCATCCGTGCTTTAGTTTATTTGTCGCAATCATCTGATAACCGAAATCCGCGGTTAGCTGCCGACAGCGCAACTTTCCAAAGGGGCATCGGTGGAGGCGAGGAAGAAAATGGTGGTGAAAGAGGTGTCAGCGATGGTGAGGAGGACCCCCGGAGCAGTGCCGAGTAAATCGATGACACCGGAATGAAAACTTGTGGGGGGGGGGTTAGACATATACTGCTTTGCAGTAAAATGCTCTAAATATTGCGACTCTAATCGTCGAAAAGACGCCAGTATCAGCTTAGCCGCATTTTGCTCCAAGACGATATCGACATTATCGCAGTGCTGAAACGCAGGTATAAAGTGAACAACAGACAGGGCGGAAGATTTCGCCTTTCAGGGCGCGTTACAACGTTTGTGTGTGCCATGCCGTTGGCACGTCCGGCGGCTGCGCACTCCTCATCCGCAACAGCTTGGGCGTTTGCGAGGAGAGTGTAACAGTAAGCGAAGACGGCAGAATGATTGTGTGTGATTTTGTGTATTGCCAGTACGCGTGGCGGATAGTTTGTACTTATGCACCCAACAAAGAAAATGAGCGTAAAAGATTTTTTTTCAAAACATTGAAATCTATCTCAAGTGTGATAGACAGATGATCCTGTTGGGAGATTTTAATTGTGTGTGTTTGGCAGAGGATAGAGTAGAAAAACAGCCCGTACGGGGAGCAAGAGCGCTTCTTTGAGGTATACTTAACCAGGAAAATAATTTGAGTGACGTAGGTCACGCACTAACCTGCGGAAGTTTTCCGAAACTTACGCACTTTCAAATTCAGAGCCACGCCAGATTAGATAGAGTGTACTTTTCCTGTAGCTTTATACAACTTTGCAACAATTATGAAGTTCAATATGTGTCTTTTAGTGATCATGCTCTAGTTTCGATTGTCGTGAGTATAAAGGTAACAAAGCCCACCTTCAATTGAAACCTATAGAAGTTGAACGCGAAGCTTCTTTTGGATCAATTTTTTGTGGCTCAAGTAAAGAAAATGCTTCAAAAAGTGCCCGACATAAATAATGAAGATGACATCGTTAGTTGGGAAGACTTTAAGAATGATGTCCAGATAACAGCAACCGAAAAAGCTTGCGTTACACGTCGTTGTGAAACGCAGAAATAAAAAGAGTTACATGACTAATTTGTCTTTTTCTTAAACCAGGAAAGCGTCGTTCCAGAAAGATGCAAAAAGGAAACAAAACAAATAAAAACTGAGCTTGAGATTATCGATACAGAAAAGTACCGAGGGGCCATGATAAGGGCACGGGCCGAACGATTGTGGGGAGGGGAAACGCCAACCAGGCGGGCGTTCAGTGATGAAAAAAGTTACGCAAAACGGAATGAAATTCAGGAGATAAGTTACAAGAACACAGTTACGAGAGATATCCAGATCATAGAAAGGGCGTTTGTCGAATATTAAACCGAAATGCTGGATGTTCAGAAAAACGTTACAAGCGATTACAAAAGTACCTTTCTTACACTAATAATAATAATGATAATAATGAAACTTTATAAACACAGATACAGATACATAAGCACGGATACAGAAAAAAGAACCGCGGAAAAAAGCTGTCACAGACAGCCTGACGAGGCCGCAGCCCTCTTTTTGCTCAGACAGCAGCATCGCGACAGAAGAAAACACACAGTTATAAAGGCAACCGAAAAAAGTAACAATAAAGCCTAACAATAATACTTTTTTTTTCACGTAATACCCGTTATTTTTAACAGGTATAAAAAGAACAGTTAAACAAGAAAGCAAATGAGAGACATTGAAAGGTTAACACATTTTAGTACACATGACACGTAATTGACGCTTAGAACATTTATAGGTATCTAAATAGGCGCACTCAAGTACATTTAAAAGAGAAGGCAGGGTATATTGTATGCGCTCTTTCCCAGTGTTTAACCGGGCTGCAGGGACCGTCCGATGTTCCTTATTCCTGAAAGAGTAACTGATTTCTTCCTGTTGCAACCGTGCCAAATTACGCATGTAGTTTGTGTTTCTCTTGGTTTCTATTTTTCATCGGTTACTCAAACGATAATTGTACAAGTTGACGATTTTGATAACGCCACTTTTTAGAAAGAGGTCTCTGGTTGGCTCCGTATAACCTTTGTTGCCACAGTTGGATAAAGCCAATAAAGTATAACACTGTTGACACAGTTGGATAAAGCCAATAAAGTACAGCTGGAAGCTCCAATCACCAAAGCCGAAATAGAGACGGTGATTGATGAACTAAGATCGGGAAAGTCACCGGAGCCGGATTGAATAGTCGCAGAATTCTATAAGGCGTTCAGGTCAGAAATAGCGGAGGCCCTGTACAGAGTACTTGACAGAGCGTATGAGTGTAAAGAACTGCCTTTGTCTTTTCGAAAAACACATTGATTCGATCCCAAAATCTGAAGACCAATCAAGCTGCAGTCAGTGAGTGCTTATCGTCCGATAAGCCTAACCAATGTTGACTATAAAATTTTCATGAAAGTACTGGCGAGGCGGCTGCAAGCAGTATTAAACGACATAGTCGTACCGCACCCAACATGCGGAAATGAAGGGAGAACCATTTTCACGAACCCGCACACAGCGCGCAGCATATTAGAATGCATCGACGCAATAGGCGGTCGTGTCGCCATGCTGCAGCTCGATTTAGAAAAGGCCTTCGACTGTGTAGCTTATGAAGTGTTATTTGTGTTTTAGAGCACGTGAATGTTGGCTCAGTGATTTTACACGCAGTTAAGAGGGCGTACAACAGTGCAGTGCGAGATTCATTGTTAACAAGGCATTATGTACCAGCTTTCCTGTCCTTTCTTCCGTAAAACAAAGCTGCCCCTTTAGTCCACTGCTTTTTGCAATGTACTTAGAACCCTTCTGTTTAAAGATTTCGACCAACAATAAATGGCTTTAAGCTACACCCAATTGAGGTCAAGATTCTGGCATACACAGATGATATTGCGGGGTTTTGTACAGAGCGGAACAGCATCAAGGAGGTGGTAAAGGACGTCACAGCTTTTTGTAAACTTTCTGGCAGCACCATAAATTGGAATAAGTGCTCGGGCTTCTAGCACGGTCAGTGAAAAACCACACCACCTGTGTATGAAAACGTTCAGTGGACCGTGGTTCCCACTAAGTACCCGGGTGTGCCGCTTGAGTACTACCGGGACCCTACCAAACACAGGAAAAAGCAAACAGAGCAAGCGCGCGAGATAACGTTGAAATGGGAGGCCGTGATATTTCTGTGTTACGCGGGCGCCTGTTTGTAATCTTTTTATTGTCGCAAAAGTGTGGTATGTGTTGCAGGTATTGTGCATGGCGAGGGGTGCGGTGCAAAGTTTGCACAGAGTAATTGCAGTTTTCCTCTGTGGTTCAACTTGGGAACTCACTAATAGGACAAATATTTTCCGTTCTGCAAAAAGCGGAGCGGTCGGCCTTGCACATTTCTTTCTGAGACAAGTAATGGCGAGATATATTTTTTTGCGAGACAGAATGTTTTATTTTTACGAACTGTAGTCCAAGTGTACCTACGAGATGAGCTATCGGATTTCGTTGTGTCGTGAAGTGATGTGACACACAATTGTGTGCGAGTGTACCTCCTTAAGGTAATCGAGCCTTCAAATTTTTTAAAGCCCGTTTTTCATTGAATATGTAGGTAGTATTTCTCGCGAACAATTGTATAAGCATGTGCTTGATGTTTGCTTGCCCGAACCTCTGTACCGCTCCTTGTACAGAGGAGATGGTGGCAGGGATGTGTCTAACCGAGTGAAAAGAATGCCTGTGCGACGATCTGTGAAAAGTTTTTTTTCTTTCAACTGCATACTGGCACGCTCGCCGTGAAACCTGGCTTAATAAAAAGGCTTATTTGTGGCTCGGTCCATTAAAGGCCAACTGAACTCAAATTTTCGACAACGTAAAAATAATGTCACCTAATAGTACACATAAAAAGGGTGCGAAATGCAAAATACTGCGTTTCAAACATCAACGTGCACGACGCAAACGGCTCGCGAAATTGGCGTTTTCGGAACCGAAACTGAATAGAAAAGGCGGCCATTACCGGCGGCCGGACGTGACGTACGTGAGGGAACGGAAGCGGCCGCACTAGCACCAGGGGCCGCTCAGAGCCGCCTTGAAATGCTCGTGGTAGCGTCGCGTTTGGCACTGTTATTTCCACAGAAGAACTTCCACCAACGTTTGCCCACGATAATGGAGTTATGCCGAATTCCGGCATCGCGTTTCTATCAATCGAGATAAAGCAGACCGTCCGACAGTATTTTTTTTTCTTAGGAATAACTGCCGGAATAACTGCCAGAGTGACGATTCTTGGCATTGCGAGTAAAAAAGCGGACCCTGATTTACAAAGCTATTTGCTCCTACGATATCGAAAAGTAGCTTTCGTTAGCCGGCGCCTCGGAAACCACATAGCTCAGTTTGAAGGGAACAAACTGCAAGCGGGCGAATATCAATTACTCATTTCTGCAATACATTAGGTACAAAGAGCTTCGTGAATATCGGCCCAGTATTTTTCACTTTGCTGCACATCGAGAAGCGAATGAAAAAAGTGGTCTAAAACTATAAGCCAGCTTTCACAGCTAAATGATGCACTAAACACGAAAACGTTTCCTATATGTAACGCTGTTTTCTACATTCACCAAAGGCATGTTCTGCTGAAAACACTTTACTTTCAAGTGAACTAAATGTAACGCTCTACCACTAGTAAATACTTCACTTGACAATTGAACAAACAAATCTAGTTTATTGTTTAGGAGAGAGAGCAGTTTCGTTAGCTTTCGCACTTCGCAAAGACGACGGCCGAAATTTGTGCAGATGTATTGTTACTATGAGAAAAGGCTGCTTTTGGTTCACTTAGCGGGTGAGGCAAAACACGCACAAATGTTTTATACCTGCGTGTACAGCAACTCTAGTTAGGTCGGAAAAACTTTTGGAAAGGTCTAAAAGGTGGAGGTGGCGTTGGGCCAGCCTAAATATGGCCAATGTTGGACGCGGAAGTGCAAGTGGTCAAGAATTTATAAAACATCTTTCTGTGGTAGATGCAATAAAAGTGACAAATGTAGGGTAAGTGCTCGTTTCCCACTATTTTTTTCCTTGAGTAAAAATATTTTCAAGTAAAAAAAGTTTTGCTAACTCCAAAACGTTCGCAAGCGCGTGAATGCGCGTTAAAGCGCATGTATACTTCTAATCTCTTTTATTGTATTGAAAAAAATGGCGGATACTGCTACCTATGCGGTTAGTTTTAAACATGTGATGAAGACGGCGGTACAGCGCGCTGCTGTAGCAGAGGAATTCCGGCCGAACGCATCCCTGCAGCCGGCGCAGCGCCGTGCAAGTCGCCGTAGAAGCGCGAACTTCACGGGACAGTTTCCCCAACCTCCATCACAGGCCGCTCGGAACTTGTTTCGGCGACTCTAAGCCGGGTGCATACGTCGTCTACTCCGGGGTGCTTTGAACGAAGGTACCTGGCGTGCTGTCTGGTACAGATGCTAAGGATTTGGCCATGGTGATTTTAAGAGCATAGACTACTTATTTGGATCAAATTTGGACAAACAAAAATTTGAGTGCAGTTGGCCTTTAACTGTCGCAATTGTCAGAAGGCAGAAACGATCGACCACGTATTTCTTGACTGCTCAGACTCCGTTTTTCACTTTGACATTCTGAAGCGCGCGCTTAAAAAAGACCTTCTAATAACGCCCCATGGCATTTGTTTCTTGTTCATTCAAAGTAGTGGGGGCGTGCCGTATCGTATGTTATGTCCTGCGGAGTCTCCATAACATTTCGAAGATACGAATAGCTGACAGACACGTTCATGTGGACGCTCAGCCAGCGAGAGTTCATTTCAAAGAGAGTAAGGTGTACATGAGAGAACTTTAGAGGCTTCGAAGAGAGCCGCCTGAGTGGCTACCTCTGTTGGACAGCGTGGTGGCACTGAAAAAAATTTTAACTAGCTGCACTGCCCTAGTAGGGCCAGCGCTTACGTGTGCGTAATATTTTTTGTACGGGTGTTACATGTCCTATGTATGTGCCAAGCAGGCAATAAAGAAAACAAATTAAAAGAAACATGACAAACATGTCATTCGGCAGTATTAAATATTTCTAAAAAATCCGAATAGCACTGGCAATGACGACTGCAACCTTGATATGTGTCCTTACCGAGTCCCTTGTCCCGTATCTTTCTGTTCTGCTACATGCATTACGAGAGTTCTGGCTCCAGCAGGCCGGAAATGCCAATTACTGACCCCGACCTCCGACCACGTCTATCGCGGTGGCCGCTGAGAAAAACACGTTCTACGTCTCCTGCGGTGGTTGAGGGGCAGCGCTAGTTGACCGGCCTTAGGGCAGATGTAAATAAAAAAACCCGCGGTAAAGTCGAGAAAGGAGCCGTCGCGGAATAGCGCAATGGCTAGTACACCGCACGCGTTATGCGGAGATGTATACCGGAGATTATACCACTTCCAGAAAAAAACGGAAAATTTTTTTCGACTTCTATTTTCGCTCATTTATCACTGTATCAAAAGACACATGACCAATACGTCATTCGGCAGTAATTAAATATCTCGGAAATAGCCGAATAGCACTCGCAATGACGACTGCAACCTTGATATGTGTCCTTACCAAATGTCTCGTCCCGTATCTTTCTGTTCTGCTACATGCATTACGAGAGCTCTGGCTCCAGCAGTCGGGAAATGCCATTTGCTCATACCGACCGCCGACCACGTCTTACGTGGTGGCCACTGGGAAAAACACGTTCTACATCTCCCGCGGTGGTCGTGGAGCGGTGCTAGGTGACCGGCCTGAGAGCAGTTGTAATTTTAAACTGCCGCGGTATAGTCGAGAGAGGAGCCTTTGTAGAATAAAACAATGGCTAGTCCACCACACGGATTATGCGGAGATGCGGGTTAAACTTCCGCTTCGGGAAAAAACAGCAGATTTTTTCTTGTCTTCTATACTCGCTTATTGATCACTGTTTTCAAAATAACATGACAAACACGTCATTCACCAGTATAAATTTCTCGGAAAAAGCCGATAGCACTGGCAATGACGACTGCAACCTATATATGTGTCCATAGCGAGTCCTCCGTCCTGTATCTTTCTGTTCTGCTAGATGCAATACGAAGGCTCTGGCTCCAGCAGTCGGGAAATGCCAATTTCTGACTCCGACCTCCGACCACGTCTTACGTGGCGGCCGCTGGGAAATACACGTTCTATATCTCCTGCGGTGGTCGAAGGGCGGCGCTAGTTGACCGGCCTCAGAGCAGTTGTAAATATAACGCCCCGCGGTAAAGACCAGAGAGGAGCCGTCGCCGAATAACACAATGGCTAGTGCATCACACGCGTTATGTGGAGATGTGGGTTCGACTCCCGCTTCCGGAAACGGAGGATTTTTTCTAGACTTCTATTTCCCCCTATTTCTCAGTGTAATAAAAGAAACAGGACAAGCACGTCATTCGGCAGTATTAAATATCTCGGAAAAAGCCGAATACCACTGGCAATGACGACTGCAACCTAGGTATATGTCCTTATCGAATACTTCATCCCGTATCTTTCTCTTCTGCTATATGCATTCCGAAGACACTGCCTACAGCAATGCGGAAATGGCAATTACTAACCCCGACCACCGACCACATCTTACCTGGTGGCCAGTGGGAACAACACGTTCTACGTCTCCCGCGGTTGTCGAGGGGCGGCGCTACTTGACCGGTAAATAAGAACACCCACGATAAAGTCGAGAGACGAGCCTTCGCGGAATAGCGCAATGGATAGTGCACAACACTCGTTATGCGGAGATGCGGGATAGGCTCCCGTTTCCGCAAAAACGGCAGATTTTTTCTTTACTTCTATATTGGCCTATTTTTCACTCGTTTCAAATAAACATGACAAAAATGTCATTCGGCAGTATTAAATATCTCGTAAAAAGCCAAATATCACTGGCAATGACGACTGCAACCTTGATATGTGTGCTGTCTGAGTCCCCCGTACCGTATCTTTCTGTTCTGCTACGTGCTTTACGAGGGCTCTGGCTCCAGCAATGCGGAAATGCCAATTGCTAAACCCGACCACCGACCACGTCTTACGAGGCGGCCACTGGGTATAACACGTTCTACGACTCCCGCGGTGGTCGAGGATCGGCGCTCGTTGATAGGCTTCAGAGCAGTTGTAAATATAGACCTCCCACGGTAAAGTGGAGACAGCAGCCGTCGCCGAATAGCAGAATGGCTAGTGCGCCGCACGCATTATGCGGATATGTGGGCTCGACCCCCGCTTCCAGAAAAAAACGGGTATTTTTTCCGACTCCTATTTCCACTTATTTATCGTTGTATCAAAAGAAATATGACAAACACGTCATTCCGCAGTAATAAATATCTCGGAAAAATCCGTATACCACTGGCAATTATGACTACAACATAGATATATGTCCTTACCGAGTCCTTCGTCCTGTATCTTTCTTTTCTGCTACATGCATTACGAAGGCTCTGGCTCCAGCAGTTAGGAAATAACAATTTCCGACCCCGACCTCTGACCACGTCTTACTTGGCGGCCGCTGGCAAAACCACGTTTTCCTTCTCCCGTGGTGGTCTAGGGGCGGCGCTAGATGACCCGCCTCAGAGCAGTTTTAAATAAAAACCCCCTCGGTAAAGTCGAGAAAGGAGCTGTCACGGGATAGCAGAATGGCTACGGCACCGCACGTGTTATGCGGAGTTGTCGTCTAGACGCCCGCTTCCAGAAAAAAGGCGGATTTTTTTTTTTTGCTTTTATTTCCACTTTTTTATCTCTGTATCAAAAGAAACATTACAAAAACGTCATTCTGCAGTATTAAATATCTCGGAAAAAGCCGAAAACCACTGGCAATTACGACTGCAACCTAGATAAGTTTCCTTAGCGAGTCCTTCTTCCTGTATCTTTCTTTTCGGCTACATGCATTACGAAGGCTCTGGCTCCAGCAGTGAGGAAATAACAATTTCGTACCCCGACCTCCGACCACGTCTTACTTGGAGGCCGCCGGCAAAAACACGTTTTACTTCTCCCGCGATGGTAGAGGGGCGCCGCTAGTAGACCGGCCTCAGAGCAGTTTTAAATATAAACCCCCGCGGAAAAGTCGAAAGAGAAGCCGTCGCGGAATAGCGGAATTGCTAGTGCACCGCACGTGTTATGCGGAGATGTGGGCTTGACTGCCGCTTCTAGAAAAAACGGCGGAATTTTTTCGACTTCTATTTCCACTTATTTATCCCTGTATCAAAAGAAATATGACAAACACGTCATTCCGCAGTAATAAATATCTCGGAAAACGCCGTATACCACTGGCAATTACGACTGCACCCTAGATATATGTCCTTACCGATTCATCCATACTGTATCTTTCTTTTCTGCTACATGCATTACGAAGGCTCTGGCTCCAGCAGTCAGGAAATAACAATTTCCGACCCCGACCTCTGACCACGTCTTACTTTGCGGCCGCTGGCAAAACCACGTTTTACTTCTCCCGTGGTGCTCGAGGGGCGGCGCTAGTTGACCGGCCTCAGAGCAGTTTTAAATAAAAACCCCCGCGGTAAAGTCGAGAGAGGAGCTGTCGCGGAATAGCAGAATGGCTAGGGCACCGCACGTGTTATGCGGAGATGTGGGCTACACGCCCGCTTCCAGAAAAAAGGCGGATTTTTTTTTTACTTCTACTTCCACTTTTTTATCCCTGTATCAAAAGAAACATAAAAAATACGTCATTCAGCAGCATTAAATATCACGGAAAAAGCCGAATAGCACTGGCAATGACGACTGCAACCATGATATGTGTCCTTACCGAGTCCCTCGTCTTGTATCTTTCTGTTCTGCTACATGCAATACGAGGCACATGGCTCCAGCAGTCCGGAAATGTCAAATGCTAACCGCGACCTCTGACCACGTCTTACGTGGCGGCCTCTGGGAAACATGTTCTACATCTCCCACGGTGGTCGCGGGGCGGCGCTAGTTGACCGGCCTCAGAGCAGTTGTAAATATAAACCCCCGCGGTAAAGTCGAGAGAGGAGCTGTCGCCGAAAAGCACAAAGGCTAGTGCACCGCACGTGCTATAAGGAGATGTGGGTTCGCTTCCCGCTTCGGAAACGGCGGATTTTTTCCCGACTTCTGTTTTCGCCTATTCTTTACTCTATCAAAAGAAACATGACAAACACGTCATTCAGGCAGTATTAAATATCTCGGAAAAAGCCGAATAGCACTGGCAATGACGACTGCAACCTAGATATGTGTCCTTACCGAGTCCTTCGTCCTGTATCTTTCTGTTCTGCTACATGCATTACGAAGGCTCTGGCTCCAGCAGTCAGGAAATAATAACTTCCTACCCCGACCTCTGACCACGTCTTACATGGCGGCCGCTGGAAAAACACGTTCTACTTCTCCCGCGGTGGTCGAGGGCCGCGCTAGTTGACCGGCCTCAGAGCAGTTTTAAATTAAACCCCCGCGGAAAAGTCGAGAGAGGAGCAGTCGCGGAACAGCGGAATGGCTAGTGCACCGCACGTGTTATGCGGAGATGTGGGCTCGACTCCCGCTTGTGGAAAAAATGGCGGAATTTTTTCGACTTCTAATTCAACTTATTTATCCCTGTATCAAAAGAAACATGAAAGACACGTCATTCCGCAGTATTAAATATCTCAGAAAAAGCCGAATAGCACTGGCAATGACGAATGCAGCCTTGATATGTGTCCTTACCGAGTCCCTCGTCTTGTATCTTTCTGTTCTGCTACATGCAATACGAGGCCTCTTGCTGAAGCAGTCCGGAAAGCCAATTGCTAACCGCGACCTCTGACCACGTCAAACGTGGCGGCAGCTGGGAAAACACGTTTTACATCTCCCGCGGTTGTCGAGGGGCGGCGCTAGTTGACCGGCCTCAGAGCAGTTGAAAATCTAAAGCCCCGCGGTAAAGTCGAGAGAGGAGCCGTCAGGGAATAGCGGAATGGCTAGTGCACCGCGCGTGTTATGCGGAGATGTGCTCTCGAATCTCGCTTCTGGAAAAACACTGATTTTTTCTACTTATATTTCCACTTATTTATCCCTGTATTAAAAGAAACGTGAAAAAAACGTCATTCCACAGTATTAACTATCTCAGAAAAAGCCGAATAGCACTGGCAATGATGAATGCAACCTTGATATGTGTCCTTACCGAGTCCCTCGTCTTGTATCTTTCTGTTCTGCTACATGCAATACGAGGCCTCTGGCTGCAGCAGTCCGGAAATGCAAATGAACCCGACCTCCGACCACGTCTTACGTGGCGGCCTCTGGGAAAAACACGTTCTACTTCTCCCGCGGTGGTCGAGGGGGGGCGCTACTTGACCGGCCTCAGAGCAGTTGAAAATCTATAGCCCCGCGGTTAAGTCGAGAGAGGAGCCGTCAGGGAATAGCCGAATGGCTAGTGCACCGCGCGTGTTATGCGGAGATGTGGGCTCGACTCTCGCTTCTGGAAAAAACACGGATTTTTTTTCGACTTATACTTCCACTTATTTATGCCTGTATTAAAAGAAACGTGAAAAACACGTCATTCCGCAGTATTACTATCTCAGAAAAAGCCGAATAGCACTGGCAATGACGAATGCAACCTTGATATGTGTCCTTACCGAGTCCCTCGTCTTGTATCTTTCTGTTCTGCTACATGCAATACGAGGCCTCTGGCTCCAGCAGTCCGGAAATGCAAATCGCTCATCCCGACCTCCGACCACGTCTTACGTGGCGGCCGCCTGGAAAAACCCGTTCTACTTCTCCCGCGGTGGTCGAGGGGGGGCGCTAGTTGACCGGCCTCGGAGCAGTTTTAAGTATAAACCCCCGCGGAATAGTCGAAAGAGGAGCCGTCGCGGAATAGCAGAATGGCTAGTGCACCGCACGTGTTATGCGGAGATGTGGGCTCGACTCCCGCTTGTGGAAAAAATGGCGGAACTTTTTCGACTTCTAATTCAACTTATTTATCCCTGTATCAAAAGAAACATGAAACACACGTCATTCCGCAGTATTAAATATCTCAGAAAAAGCCGAATAGCACTGGCAATGACGAATGCAACCTTGATATGTGTCTTTACCGAGTCCCTCGTCTTGTATCTTTCTGTTCTGCTACATGCAATACGAGGCCTCTTGCTCAAGCAGTCCGGAAATGCCAATTGCTAACCGCGACCTCTGACCACGTCAAACGTGGCGGCCGCAGGGAAAACACGTTTTATATCTCCTGCGGTTGTCGAGGGGCGGCGCTAGTTGACCGGCCTCACAGCAGTTGAAAATCTATAGCCCCGCTGTAAAGTCGAGAGAGGAGCCGTCAGGGAATAGCGGAATGGCTAGTGCACCGCACGCGTTATAAGGAGGTGTGTGTTCGGCTCCCGCTTACGGAAACGGCGGATTTATTCTCGACTTCTATCTTCCTCTATTTCGCACTGTAACAAAAGAAACATGACAAACACGTCATTCGGCAGTATTAAATATCTGTGAAAAAGCCGAATAGCGCTGGCAATGACGGCTGCAACCTAGATATGTGTCCTTACCGAGTCCTTCGTCCGGTATTTTTCTGTTCTTCTACATGCATTACGAAGGCTCTGGCGACAGCAATCCTGAAATGCCAATTGCTAACCCTGACCACCGACCACGTCTTATATGGCGGCTGCTGGGAATAACACGTTCTACGACACCCGCGGTGGTCGTGGGCCTGCACTTGTTAACAGGCTTCAGAGCAGTTGTAAATATAAACTCCCACGGTAAAATTGAGAGAAGTTTTTAACATCCCCAGGCGCATGCCTGTTTATTAATAAAAAGCTTACATACCATAACATTGCACACAACACTTACCCACACCCAGACTTACTTATTTGCTCAGCACTTCTCTTCCCATCGCTGGAATGGAAGGTGGAGAAGAACCTATACGGTAGTGCCCACTTCCCTATCTTACTATCGTATATAGACCGAAACCGTTGCCCGTCCCACAAAAATTTGAATTAAACAAGAGCTAATCGCAATACATTCACAGAAGCACCTAAACTGCACTAAACATTTATACCTCATCTACACATACCGGAGGCAACCCAACTAGTCACGGAGCACATTCTTGAAGCCACCGAAAAATTTATTCTCCACTTCTCCGGTGCCCCAGGCAACTAAAGGAGGCCCTGGTGGAACCAGGACTGTAGGCAGGCACGAGAGGCCCATAACAAGGCGTGGGGTATCCTTCGTCGATACCCCACTTCAGATAACCTGGTACCTCTAAAACATGCCACGGCCCTCGATGAAGCGCGTGCACCTGATGCAAAGTGGCGCGCACCTGATGAGAGTTGGCGCGCCTTCCTCACATCCATAAACTCGTACACGGACACACAAAATCTGGACGCAAATACGTAAACGCCGAGGACATCAGCGACACAGCCTGCCCCTGGTTAGTACAACAGTAGACAGTCTACAAGACCAGGCTTTTACACTCGCACAACACTTGCAACATGTGTCGTTCATCACACTACGCAAACACTTTCATAAAACACAAAACATGCTGTGAGAAGTCCTTGTGAGACAATTACAAGTTAACCTCATCCCCCCCCCCTCTTTTTACTTCATGAGCTGACTGTCGCACGCAGCGCTTGTAAACCTTCAGCTCCAGCTGCAGATGCGATTTCATACGCAATGATACAACACTGATATGCAGGCACTCTTAAAACACTGCTTCCCCTCTAATAAAATATTTCTTTCGGTGGGCCTTCCAGGTTCTTGGAGGGAGGCAATCCTAGTGTCTTTTCAGCAGGAGGGGAAGGACCCTTCTCCCCCGCTATTTATCGTCCGATCGTCCTGACAAACTGCCTGTGTAAGCTCTTCGAAAAGATGATAAACAGGATACTCGTGTACGTAGAGTAGAATGGTCTTCTCGATAGCTGCCGGCCAGGATTTAGGGCAGGACGATCTACCCCGTTGCATCACAGTAATTTATCAAGGAAGCTTCCCTCCACAAGCGGTATTGTATGACGGTATTCTTTGATCTGAAAAAACCGTTCCAATACCGTGTGGCGGTACGGCATCCTAAGCGACCTGAAGTACTTTGGAACGTCGGGCAACATGCTAAACACGATTTCCAGGTACATGTCTGAACGAACCTTTTGTGTAAGAGTTGGAAGTGCACTCTCTAGTGTTCATGTGCAGGAAGATGGCGTGTCTCAAGGCAGTTTCGAGTTGCACTCGGTTTATTCCAAAAATGAATTCACTCAAAAAGGCATTGCCACTATCAATTTCCTGCTCAATCTATGTAGACGACGTACGATTATCCTTTAAGACATCTAACCTGTCTATCTGCAAGCGCCAAGTCTAGCTTGGTGTTAACAAGCTAGCTGTCTGGGCAGATAGCAACGGTTTCAAATACAATCCAGGAAAGTGTACTGGTGTTTTGTTTAAGAAAAGCCGTGGCATTCGGCCGCATCAAGACATCAAACTCAATGGTGTCTCAATTATTCATGAATGAACACAAGTTTTTGGGTGTAGTCCTTGACGAAAACCCCACATTCATTGCAAACATAAAACAACTTATATATAAATGCTTAGAAGCTATGACTATACAAACGTTCTCTCTCACCCTCTATATGGTGCTGTGAAACAACTCCTTTGACCTCTTTTTACTAGCCTGATAGGTTCACGATTGGACGATGGAAGTGTTCATGGGTCCCCAAATAAAACGTCCCTAAACATACTGAACCCAGTGCTTCATATGGGGCATCGCCCGGCATGTGGTGCCTTCCATACTATTTAGGTCGAAAGCCTATATGTGGAATGTGATAAATGGAGCCTGATATGTAAACACGCACACACAGATCTCCTTTATGCTTTTAAATTTTCGTCCATGCCTCACCATCCTATTAAATCAGTTTTTTGTGATGCATCCATGAATAAACTGCTAAATTGACCATCGTTCTGTGCATCCTTCTCTTACAGAGTTAAAGTGGAAGCGTCTGAGCTTTCTGTGTCCTTTTTAGATACCATGCAAATTTCTGTAACTTACAGCACCGCGGTGTATCACGGGACATATCTTTTACACAAAAAGATAAAAACCGAGCTCCCAGATGTGCCATTCTGCAGCACTTCTTGTATTTTCAGGAGGAATATCAGTGTTATGAATTCTATACGGACGCCTGACGCCTCTAAAACTACCACCTCTGTCATGCGCTGCGCATGGACCCGGCCTTAATTTACCTAACAGTCTGAATAGTAATAGTACTAGTATCTTTTCGGCAGAGACTTACGGTTTACTTCTTCTTGTTGATCTTGTTGATCAGAAAGCCACATTCCACAATCCATTATCTATACAGGTTCCCTCAGTGTTACGCGGGCATTGTTTCCAAAAAATCTTCCAAAAACCACAGTGTCATTCTGATCGTCAATGGTATTGTCTGTATATGCCCACAAATTATAAATGGTTGTTTGCTGGGTACCTGGCCACTTTGGTATAGCTGGCAATGAAGCTGCGGATATAATGGCGGCCGCTGCTTCACTCTTGAATACAGTAGACCCATATATACTCTACACTGACGTGAAGCCACACATCAGACAACAACTTCGCAAAACATGGCAAACACACTGATGTGCAGGAACAGACAATAAGTTATATGTAATGAAACCACACTTAGGACCATACACCACCGACGCACGCAAAAGATACACAGAGATCCCCTTGGCTAGATTACGGCGTAGGCAAACACATGCAACGCACTCGTCCCTTCCCACTGGATCTCCAATACGTTTATGCAGCAGGTGCCGACAGGCCCTGTCCGTGATCCACATCCTCTCATACAGTGCAAGGCAATAGAAACAATACGACATATACACTTCTCAAAACTATCCGGACAACACATTCCACTACACCGTTCGAACTTTGGAGCTGACGACCCCAACATTAGCCAGAAGCGTATTTTTGTGTTTCTTAGCAAATCCAGTTTTTACTGACACCCTGGCCCTTTACAGCAGTCATCTACATTGTCTTTTATACAATTTCAGGTACATTTTAGGATAATTTTTCTTTTTACTATCACTTCATCCTCATAAATAAATTTCAATTGTCGTTCTTTGCCGTTAGTCGGCCTTGCGCCATAAAAACCCAATCATCATTATCATCAACCCTGTTTGAGGACGCATGTGCCCATATTATCGAAACTATCAACATCATCATCCCAAATTGTGGCCAAGCGAAACGATTTTTCGCGTATTACAAGAGGCCCGTTAGCTGTGAAAAGACAACCAATGTGTACGGGGTGTCTTTTATTCCAAATCACTATTTCTAAAACAAGCTGTGCAAAGTTTGCTTTCCTGTAATTATTTCTGTCACAGATCAAGACAACCAGTAATGCATAGAATGGTTTCATTGAACTGTTGCAGTTGGAGCCTCCATAGCAAATGCCATCCAAAATGATATTTTTGTTTGGCGAGCGAGCGCACAGAGACGTGTGCGCTTAGGACTCAAAATCGCGGTGATATAACTACGGTGGAAATTTTGTAGCTGCCCATATCCCGGCAAAACGCTTCTTTTCGATGGTTGATTAGTGGGGCTGAGAGGGTGTTAAGTATGACATGCTTACGAAAGGACACGTCCAGCAGCAGCCTCCCGCTTACCTACCACTCAACCCATACCAATCTTTCTCGTATCTGGGCGAATTTCTGTTTCTTTATATCCGCCGAAATAACCCAGTATATCAGCTGTTTAGAGACTCTTGTTCAGATCATCGGGACCTATAGAGAGCTCGGGCCCCCGAATTCTCCCTACGTTGGCCTTTGGCAGGCCAGTAAGAACTCTGATGTCTTCCCTAAGGTATCACCGAAGTGCCTAGAGTCACCAGAAAGGCCCAGGGATCGGCTTGCTGTGGATTTGTCAGTGGGTTTAAGATATGCTTCTCGCGGAAATCTTATTTGAATACTGGCTGGCTTCCTGTGCTCTCACCACATGAGAGAAAAACGTGAGCTGTGGGAAGTGAAGTGACAGGTTTCCGGTTGGCGCGTAAGTCGAGCATAAGGGATGTCGTTAAATACGGTATGAACATGTTGGAGATGTTCGTCGGAGGTGTGGGAAATTAAGACATCAACCACTTGAACTAGACATGATTGCCTTTTCAGCTCGAACGTTCACTGTCCATCTTGCTTTGTAAGCTCGCAGCAGAGGGGAGAGACAAAATTGGAGCCATAAATTCGACTATCTCCCACGAGGTGATAAAGGCGGTCCTTTCAACGTCGCGCTCATCCGCTTTAATCAATCAATTCTGGCTTAGTAATTCGATGCATGAGAAGTACCTAGTAAGTAGTAAGAGGCAAACGGTTCATGGAGTAATACACTCAAGTCAGGCAGCAACAGGGTTTTTGTACGCTTTGTCCAGCATGCAATTGGTAGA
Source organism: Haemaphysalis longicornis (assembly GCA_013339765.2). Classification (NCBI taxonomy): domain Eukaryota; kingdom Metazoa; phylum Arthropoda; class Arachnida; order Ixodida; family Ixodidae; genus Haemaphysalis; species Haemaphysalis longicornis. Next base: position 203,359,975 of record CM023451.1, on the reverse strand, counting down.
TAAACCAAGCCCGAAACAAAATTGCTTGAACGTAGGTAAGTTAAACCTACTGAGGCGGGATAACAGGTGCCTATCTGTGAGTTTTCAAAGACATTGCTGAAAAATGGTAGAATTCAAATGGGGCGGTAATTCTCTATGATTTTTTATGGTCTATTTTGAAAACATGAGTTATCAAGCATTTCTGAGTTCACGGCGAAGGACGCAAAAATTTGAAAGTCATGTTAACTACATGGGTGAAGCTACCGGTTATTGCATCTACGTTAGCTATGATACAAGTGGCGTGATTGTAATCGTGTCAGGGGCTGCTATTTTCAATGTTAGGCATTGTGGTGCGGGCTTCACTGTGTATGCCGGGTATAAGAAGAAAACTTTCAAGGTGCTATTGTCATCATAATCTTGCAACTGTGGCATTACGGCGTATCTCAGGTTCTTTAAAACATATTAGAGAATGGCTTCCCGAAGGTGCCACATGCAAGCAGGCGCATTGGGTCACTATTATACAAAAAAGGGCTGGTTCCTGCAACATGCTTTGCCAACGGAGGTGAATGGCCGCCACTCAGCTAATCAAAGAAGCAACGAAGCAAACACAGCAGTAGTACAGGAGTTTGTTTGCGTTTACTTAGGCGTACTGGAAAGCGCACCTGCGTGTTACGCGCACACATAATAAGTCATTCTTTCATTGTACTAGTAGTGGGCAACGCATTTTAAAAATAAGAATGTTCATTGGTAGCCGCAGCCAACAGTCGTAATTTTCAGGTCATTTGGCGCACTATTACGTAAACAGCGTTCACGAAGTGAAACCTCCCCATCGACATGCACTAAGGCGTCAGAACCCTAGTGTTTTTGGGGTCCCTTCAAGTTATTGTAAAACAATGTTCGATATTTCTTCTGAAATGCCATTCAGTTTGTGAATTCGAAGTAATGTATTTTCCGCACTGCGATATCACCCTTTTCTTTATCTGGTGTATTGGTTCTATTATTTAAAAAGCGGCACGCAAACATGTCGCTATCGCACGTTCTTTTTAGAATACTTGCATAAACAGCCAGGACGCATGTTTCCAACAACTTGTTTTATTCTTTATTATACGCGCAGTTTCCTTTAAGTTTTCATTCTGTTTCAACGAACGTTAAATTTGCTGCTAAGTTTTTATTGCTCTGCACGTTTCCTCCATGGAATGATGTAGGTTGCGGCTTTTTAGGGGCGTGTAATAGAGAAACTATAATTTCTAATATATTCAATTTCAGTTTTACAATCTAGCATAGTCGCAGGGGTAAACATTTTTTTTTATGCTGGAGAATCTTTTTTTCTAATTACTTGAATTGATTGCTACTGCAGGTTGGTAATTTCTGCCGCCTGCGACGGTTTTATCTTTCCTGGGAACGACATAAAGAAGAAGAAATTTGGAGTAACGATCCGCGGAACAACCCCTACCCAAAGCAGGTTTTCAGGATGGCTGGCTTTAAGGCGGAAAGTGAGAGCAAACAGATTGCGGCTCCACCAAACTGCGGCAGTGTCGCCCCGGCGGGCATCCCTGGACGCCCTGACTTCAACATGTAATCCCAAGGACAGTGCCTGGTGCCTTTGCATTTGCGACTACGGAAAAACTACCGCCACAAAAATGAACCCAACAATACACCCAGGAATACCCGCACCCAATGTCTAACCTATTCAGTACCACGACCAATTCGTATACTTCCCACTGACGCACGCAGGATAGTAACCTGTGGCATTCTACCAAACAATACCGTGTGACCAACAGGGCTCAGCCTACCTGCTAGGAGGTCGCTTAAAAATTTGGTAGCCTTTTCCTACTTGTGCATCTGTCCCTTCCAGAAAAATAAAATAGTCTGAATCCTGCTTTGATTTTCTGTGTATATCAGGAAAACATCAGTTTTGTAGAAAAGCAGTTCTTTTTATTGGCTACTGATATCGGAAATTGTATTGGACTGGTACTATTCAAAAACCAAGTCAGGAAGGTTTTGCAGAAATGGCATTGACTGCAGTGGAGCATCCCAAGGAAATTGTAGAAAAGATAGTAACATAAAATATCCACCTATAAAAAGTATATAAAGTAATGTACACGAAATCCCAGTTGAGTCTGTTCACCAGATAAGTACGATTTGCAAGAAACAGCGTGTGAAGAGGAAAGAGAGAGTGCGAGTGCAAAACTACATATACACTGTGGCTGAGCGTTGCAAACTTTCATTATCTTTTATATGTCGGTAGTGATGTAGTTAACAGAAAGGGCAAGTACAAAATGCCAATGTTGTCAAACATTGAAAAATATTGCCACTAATATTTTTCCTTAGTTGTATATTTGTGCATCTACTAGGACCACAATTATGCCTTACCTCGATTTGCAACCAAACAGCAGAAAACTGTTTTTTGCGTGACTTATAGGCTAGATTGATGAATAAAATGTGAAGCCTTTCGTTCCTTTACGTAGATTCTTCTTGCGTTATCGACAGCGTTCCCGTCTAATGAACGTGGCACGAAACCGGACCAGAACAGGTAAATTCATTGGAAGCAATAGCCACGGCATTCGATTCAATAAAGCTCACCTGAAAATGTCCCTTAAACGGCGCTTAAAATGCCATTTTAGGTCTTTTAGAATGCCTAAAATGTTCCATATATGGTAATGTGCAGGGTACATGCAAGCTAGACAACTTGAAGTAACCAAGCAGCCCCATCTCGGGCATCCCACCGACAGTAAGGACTCCCACCCGGCATGGTGTCCTGCTGGGGAAAGGGCACAAATGAGAAGCCGTGACGGGGGCCATGAACAACGGCCCCAAATTTCCCAACGCTAACAGCGCTCTCGTATATTGGCTCCCAGCCGGAGAGCAATCATTTAACCTGTCACCTTTGAAAGCTTTTGAAGAATGGCTAGAACATGCTCAGAGGGTCTGGTAATTTTATCATAAAATACGCAGATAACTATACACATTATTACTGAGAGGCTCCGGCGAGAAGACTTGTTGGAAGGCGAGGATGCACTTTATCTATCAAGCAGCAGCCCGAACACGAGAAAGTACTTCGAACCACGATGATGATAATCGAGCGTTGCACGTCCAGGCAATGATGTGCTGATGATGAAGGGGCAAGGTGAGTAGGCGAAGACGATGTCACGATGGCGAATAAATGGAGGAAAAACGATGTAGTCAGGTCGGCGCTGAGAGTCACTTGCGCCTATAATACGCATTAATACGTATTATAAACGTATTACTTGGTATACGTATTAAACGAATAATATATAATATGTCTTGAGGCTTTTCGCACCATAGGTCAAACTGGTCGTTGCATGAAAAAACGACTGCGCGATTATCATCTGTCCACCCAGAACTTTTCCCTTAACTAGGCTTCCCATTGCCACACGTGTACACGCGTACACAAGTGTGCACGGGTTTTATCTGACACAAGCATGTTGTTGAAACACACTAATCAGCAAACGAGCGAAGTTTTAGAGGCTTTTTTCATATCAAAAATTTCGGAAACTTGCGTAAGCCACCCATCTGTGACCTTGCACAAAAGCGAAGACTGTTATCTTGCAGAACGTGTGACATGACGAGTTGCAGGCTTGCGTAGTGACTCCTTCTTGAATTCAACGTTTTTGACATGCCCGGTGTTTTTTGTGTATATATGTTTCTTTTCCAATAAAAACTCAGTTGTGAGAACCGCGGCGTGTCTGTAGCGTTCCTTGTCCTCGTCGCTCTTGCGCTGGTTGTTTCTATCTGACGACTTTGTAATACTTGCTATTGTGGATAGTTCTTCCCCAAATAAACGTTGGCAGTTAATCTTTTACGAGTTTGCTGTGAAGTTTGAACTTAAGTGCTAGACATAAAAGCGACATCAGGTGACGCGAAAACAAGGTTTCTATACGGGGTATAACAATGTGCTAAAATTGCAAAAGTTCCGATTGCATTCCTTCAAGTTGCTTATGCTAAAATGGTGAAGAATTGAAAGTGAACACCACCACAGAATAGGTTATTTATTCTAAGGTTTCTTCGCCCGAATCGCAGAAATATATCCACACAGGATGTAAAGATAAAGAAGCCTCGCACCCGAAATCGTTACGTCACCGCCGCGCACCAGGCTATCACCGTTCTCGTGAACACTGGCTCGTAATAACGATTTCGTTTTTCTCTGACTGTAGAAAAGGCTCTTCTATGCTGCGAATACAACAATCCTGCCAGAGACTAGTAGTGCGTAGTGCCTTAACGCACGAGTGGTAAACGAGGCTGCGCTAACAAATATGGACCAAACGTCTACACAGCTAGACCACTACGACAAATTAGCACGGCGCCGCCAGTAGGAGCAGCGGGTTACCTGGCAGTGCGCGTTATGATTAGTGTTTCCGTCAGGTGGTATTGCCATTCCTGTTGAGGGCTTCCGGGTTATATGTCTTTCCGGTCAAAATAAAAATCGGTTGTAGTTCAGTGCTTTGGCCTGTCGTCTTACCTATTATGTCCTCGTCTATATGCACTGCTAATCTCTTTAAGGTCGCGCCACCAACAGCAGTTTTCGCTTTGGCAGGCTTCACAAGAGTTTGAACTTGGGCTGGTTGGCACATAACTTCGAGGAACATGGGATCCAACGCAGGCGAAAATAAAGAAACAAAACGCAAATGTTTATCTTCTTACCGCTCTTCCCCATCTGTAATGCTGCTGCTTTTTTTCGAAGGTACCTTTCACACTACTCAAACTACAAAGTACAACGTGTATGCCTTTCGTCGGAGCGCTGTAGGAGCACTGTCAACTCGCTCAACTATCGCTGACGAATTGTGGTCACAAAACGATCCACACAGGTGCACACAGTTTTCGTTCATTCACAGTTGTAAGACTACGCTCTAAATAAAATGAAAGGCTCTCATCACGTTAGGCGTTTAAACTGAACTGCGTAAAACAAGGGTGGCAATTGATTTCAGAAGTTCAATTGGCTCATATGCTGTTGATTTATAGAATTGTCGTTTTTTTTTTAAAAAACGACGTATCTATTACCTTTTGAAATAATCAAACTGTAGCGTCAGTACAAATTTTGTTCAATCATATAGTTTTGATCTTAACAACGGGAGGCATTCATTCGCCGCATTGAGTAATATAGGAATAATGAATCAGACAACTCTCATGGCAGATGCAAATAAAAGAACATATTGGCCACAAACATCAAGCCGAAAATAAAACCCGTTTAGATAAGGCGGTTTACTTATAAAAGATAATAAAAACTTCGCAATTCCGACTAGCCAAACATTCAAGATGCTCGCAAATCAAAACAGTGTAATGAAAGCACGCAGGTAGTAGGTTTATTAGCTCAAGAAATTACGTGTGTATGAGTTTAAATAGAAAATATAATGCATGAAACTAACGCTTACCACAAGATGTGACTCTGACTACCGCAATGAGCACTTCTTGTCCTTACCGCAACACGATAATACGGTTGAGAGGAACCTACTCGTCCTTACCGCAACACGATAAGACGGTCGAGAGGAACCTACTCGAGAGAAACTCGCTTTGAGAAACTCACTCGCTAACGTTCAGCAAGTATCGGTTCAAGAACAATTTTATTGTCTCAGCTCATCCTGGTAAAGTTGCATGCAAAGACGTACCAAAAGAAAACCATAAACCAGGTAGCATCAAACATACACCCAAACGGCGAATGGTTTAATGTCCCTAGGATGCACGTTCCGTTGACAAAGATATTTCAGCGACAGTGGTCGTAGACGACGTCAATGTGAACAAAAGTGACAAGATGAGCGTCACACAAACTGACAACAAGGACAGTGCCACGCTGGTCTTTGGCGCCCAGGACATAACTTCCCCAAAATCACCATGGTTTCTTCGTCAACGGGAGAAAGCGTATTCCCGAAACAAATCAGTAAGGAAGACTCTAACCAAGTCGTTAGAACAACTACCGAGAAGAGACGTACAATGAACACTTCAGACATTGGTGGGTCGAGGGCCCACTCCAACACTTCATTGGTGAACCTGCGTGCAGGGTGATCCAGTGCAAATACGCGGTTTTTTGCCAACAAAAAGCGCAAGCGTGGTCATAGGCCAGTCTACCTGCAAAGCGAAGAGGACAGCGGCCGATCGGAAGAGGAGAAAGAAGAGCGGAGCTCGTTCTGTGGGAGAATAAACATGGCGGCTCGAGACCCAAACGTGCTGTCATATATATATAGATATATATATATATATATATATATATATAGCGATTCAGAATAGGAAATGAGGGGCTCGTAGACATAACACAGAAATGAGGGATGGCAGTCAAGAAAACCTCGGAAAGCAAAGGGGAGGTTGTGTTAAGTCATTGAAACAGATAAAAAATTTGGAAAGAAAGAAAGAAAGCGGAGAAAAAATGCCCGCCAGGTGGGATCCGAACCCACCTTCTCCAGAATACCGGTCTGGTGCGATAACCACTACGCTACCGGCGGGGTGATTTTCTCCCCCGCTTTCTGGGGTATTTATGTCAATGTAATTTTTTCCTGTGCTCGGGGGTGGTAGCCAGCGCCACTTTTGTTGTATATGTTATATATATATATATATATATATATATATATATATATATATATAGATATATAATATATATCTATATATATATATATATATAGCACGCAGGTAGAAAAGACACAAACGTTTTCGACCATGGTAACAAAAGACCATGGTTTAATAACGATTCGGACGAGGGACCGGCCTTCGTCAGATTACATACATCACTGTAATCTGACGAAGGCCCGTTCCTCGGCCGAAACGTTATTAAACCTGTTCTCTTTTTTTACCGTGGTCGAAAACTTTTGTGTATAGAGATATATAAATATATAAATATATATATATAATATATACTGAAAACATCGATGTGCGCAGGTAATTTTCCAGCAAAGACGAAACGGTTTCATAAGTAGGACTGCTTGTTACGGAGGAAGGCAAGTAGTTCCATTCATGTACGGCGAGTGGAAAGAAGAACTTAAAACAGTCGGTGCGGCATTGGTATTCTCGAAGTGTTAGTGAATGCATGTGTAGTGTTGATCTGGTTTCTGCTTTTGATATATACATGGAGCTTTATAAGTTTAACTGCTTGCTTACAAATTGGTATAACATCTTCTGCCGAGCACGTTTTTCTCGCTGCTTAAGAATTATTATTCCTGCTTTTTTTTAAGTTCTGTGGGCGAATCAGTTGTCCTCTATTTGTTGCAAATAAACCTAATAACCTTCCTCTGCACCCTTGCAAGTTTTTGTATAAGTGTGTTAGTGTAAGAAAACCAGGTGATGTTCGCGTATTCCAAAGTTGGTTTTACGAATGTATTATAAGCGAGTATTTTTGTTTATGGTGATGCCTGCTTTAGTCGTCTTCTCAGAAAAAAAGGTCGGCGTGAGGCAGCTGGTGTGACATTGGCGACATGCGAGTCCCATCTAAGGTCATGTGTTAAAGTTACGCCCAGATATTTGTGTTTATTCACGACTGTCAAGGGAATATTAATAAAGGTGTAGCAAAAATTTGATATCTGATGTTTTCTGGTTATTTCTAAAAGAGCTTATTTTGTTGTGTTCAGGGTCATCTGCCAGTCGGAGCACCAATCGGACACTGATTGTAAAGCACTGTTAAGCAATAGATGGTCTTGGGCGGAATTGATTTCTTGGTAAATAATACAATCATCCGCAATTAGTCTTATGTTAACGCGAATATTTGTAGGCAAGTCATTGATGAATATTAAAAATAAGAGGTGCCGAAACACTACTTTGTAGTACACCTGATGTGACTTTGATTATGGAGGACCTTTCTTGAAGAATTTGAACGTATTGTGATCGGTCAGACAAGTAGTCTAATCCAGTCATTGATTGGGCCTTTTCCTATGGTTGCTTCTAGTTTCTTTAATAGTTTTGTGTGAGGTACCCGGTTGGAGGCGTTCTAGAAATGGAGCATTGTAAGGTCAGTTTGTTTCTGGTGGTCAACGCTTAAGAAGAGGTCATGAATCCAAGAAGTTGGGTGATGGTTGGCATACCTTGACGAAAACCGTGCTGATATGGTGATAAAACGCGCTCATGGGCAAGAAAAGATGTTATGTGTTTCAGGATAATATGTTCAAGTAGTTTACATGCGGTGCTTGTCAGGGAATTCGGTCTGAAGTTGGAGGCATATGCTTCGCTGCCGCTTTTGCGTGCGAGGATTGTTTTTGCCATTTTTCATTCGGCGGGTAGCGAGCTAGTTGAAAAAGATTTGGTAAAAAGTATGCGCAAATACTTCACCATCCATTCAACGTATCTTTTAAGAAATACGTTAGGTATATTGTCAGGTCCAGCCCCTTTTTTAGTATCAAGCATTTTAACAAACGGTTGAGAACACCGGCTTCGGACACTGTAAGTGGGTGAAGTTGTTGGTTCAAAGGAATGCTTGTGTCAGGACAGATTCCGTTATCTTCAGTAAAGACTGACTTAAAATAGTCGTTAAGCAAGTTGGCTTTGATTTGATTATCATCAGGGGAAGCAATGTTGGAGTCACATTTTTTGGGGTTCCGGTAATTCCAAAATTTTTGGGGAGATGTTTTCAAAAACATAGGGAGCGTATGGCTAAAATACATAGGTTTGGCTGATTTTATTTTTGTTTTCAAGTTCGTTTGCGCGAAGCTAAGATTTTTTTAAAGTTCAGGGTCACGTTTAGCCTTAAGCAGCTTTCTAAGCCCCTTCACTTTGCGTTTCTCATGAATAATGTCTCGTGTTATTCATGGATTCTGCTTTTTAGTTTGTTTCTTTTTAGTTGGCACATAGTTATCAATGCAATGTGATACGATAGCCTTACATTTTTCCCTCAGTGTTTCTATATCTGTGTTTATGTTGTTACCTAGGTGTTCAAACGAAGCAAGCTCAAAAGAAAGGTGGTCTGTTACACTGGTATCATCAGCATTGTTAAAATCGGGATAAGTAAAAGATTTTAGTTAGGTATGGGTGTCTGACGTAGGAACAGTGCACAAAATAATACTGTTATCTGACATTCCATCCAAAATGTAAACTTTAGCTTGGTCCTACGGAAATTGTTCACTCAAAAATACCAGATTAAGGATGCTTGCACAGCTTTTTTGTACGCGGGTAGGTTGAGTGACAATTTGGGAAAGATTAAACGTTAGAATCGTATCGATAAGTATGTCGGAACACATGGAGTGGTGCTGCATGGTCTGCCAATTCATATCAGCTAGAATAAAATCACCAAGTAGCCGAAGTTTCGTCCCTAGAACGTGCTGGTGAATGTATGCAAAAGAGATTGCAAGGTATCACGGTCGGATGAGGGACTGCGATAAACACAGCCGACAAAAATTAGGCGAGGACCATAAAGCAGCTTAAAGGACACTTCCTCGACTCCAATCCCTTCTGGCAGAGCTACAAATGGGATATCGCGTTTTATTAGAATGGCCACACCACCGCCTCGGGACGGTCGATCATTGCGTACTATTGCATAGTTAGGAAGCGCTATCTTAAAATCTTTGATATCCTTTGTTAGCCAAGTTTCAGTGAGCGCTAAAAAATCGGGCTCGATGCTTAGCAACAAAGATTCCAACGATGTTAATTTGTTCATGATGCAACGGGTGTTCACATTTACAAAAGTTATTTCTTTAGCGGGGGTGTACGACGTGAACGTTGGAATCACGTTGCTGTTTCCTCGTTTTTTTCCTCTTCAGACGCTCGGGGCCTCGTGTTGACTAGCAAAGCGTTATTTGTTTCTTCATCCCACCGGTATAAGTCGTCATTTAAACGTAGTTTGTCGTAAAGCAAGGATACTTTATCTCCAGATTCTTTTCGTGGTCTTCCAACTTTCCGCAACTTTTATCGGATATCGCTTACCCTAGTGGAAAAATCCTCTTCTATCAAGAAATTTGTTCCTTTTAGCTTCTGGCAGCTCTTTATGATCAGACGCTTGTCTTGGAAGTCCAGTAATTTAAGGATTACTGGTCTCACTTTTTTTTTCCGTCAGGATTTCCAATTCTGTGAATACGTTCGATGTCAACCGGCTCAATTTCAAGGATTTCTTCAACAATTTTCTGATTTACAGCTTTTTATAATGTCAAATCTTTCGAATAAGGGAAACACAGATTTTGTCTGTTGCATGGCCCCTTAAAGATCAGCGCGTGCTGTTGAAGAGGGGAAGCGGAGGTGCTGCCTACTGTATCTGGGGCCGAAAACGTTGGGCTGCACCAGAGTTCTTTATTGTATTGCCGCAAACCATGCACTGGGCTTGTTTATGTTTTGTGTTTACCGACCGCCTGCACTGGGCTGTGTTATCTGTTTTATCCGTGTGCCAAGACTGTGTTCCATTTTTATTTCTATACCGCACGTGTTATTTCTTTTGATAGGGAGAGCGTTGCGAACTAACGTCAACAGCCTAGAATAATCTTCTTTGGTCTACAGTGTTCTGGGTGAAATCGACGGTTCGAGAAGCACTCGCACCAAAAGATAAATTCCCGCAGAGCAGACGCCGCGGCATTCGTCGCCCACACTCGCCTGCGCCCGTCACTTTGTTGACTGCTCCTTCGCCGACTGTGTATTCTTCAGTTGTTAGGGGAGCACAAGTTCGCTCCAATAAAATTGTTTTTCTTCAAGACAACTGCGTCGTATTTCGCTTCGTGACATCTGGGGGAGGTGAGGGGTACATGCACCCTAAACCCTCTTCAAGTGGTCCGCCAAGCCCAACTCATGCCAGCCGCCGACAGCAAGGCCTAAACCCGGCGTTTGGGCTACTGTATGAAGGCGGAAGACGTCTCGACTGGTGCTATGAGCCACGCATCCACGATGACCAACGCAGCGAGCACTCCCGTAGTTCTGCTGCAAACCCGGGAGGTACCGTCATTTCACTGGTCACCTACGGATGATCCTGAGAAATGGCTCGAGCATCTAGAAAGAGCCGAACGTTTAACCGATGCGATGATGATGAAACACTCAGGCAGCTGTTTTGCTACCTTGAAGACTCCGCACGGATTTGGTTCGAAAACCACGAAAGTACGCTGAACACTCTGGATTTATTCACGACCGATCTTTCGAAAACGTTCACGACTCTACTACTCAAGGCACGGGCCTAGCAGCTGCTGCAGACACGCACGCAGCATCCCAATGAAAGCGTGTTCTTGTTTGTTCAGGAGTTGAAGCGACTTTTTCGACGTGCGGACCCAGAAATGAGCGAAGAAACGAAACTAAGGTTTCTGATGCGAGGGGTTCAGCAAGAGCTCTTCGCATGCCTTGTCCGCCACCCCCCGCGGCCGAATTCGCATCTGAGGTGGCCGCGTTGGAGAAGACACTTGAAATACGAACAAGTCAGGCAGTACCACCGCCCAATCAATGCGGTGGTTTCGGAGACCATTGGTGCCGGGGATCTTAGCTCTGATACACTACGCGAGACAATCCTCGCAGTCATCAGGGAAAAACTGCGGAAACTTTTCCCAACAACGGCCAAACCCCAAGTCACCTACCTCTATGAGCGACGTGATCCGGGAAGAAATTAAACTCGCTTCGGGGACTTCCACGCCAACCGAAGTAACCCGCGAACCACAAGCCATGACCTACTCCGCGGCTGATCGTCAACCCCGCCTTGATCCGACCCGTCGTCAAGAAGCCCCGCCGTACCCCCGTTCACTGTCGCCCGCCCGACTTCCTGCAGCCCAAAACCAGACGCCGAGGAAGACGGACGTATGGCGAACCACCCATAATAGTCCGATGTGCTACCACTGCGGAGAGGCCGACCACATCTACCGTCGCTGCCCCAACAAGAGGCTCGGTTTGCGAGGGTTCTCCGTCGACGCACCACGCCCCCTGACCCGGCCAGCGCCAATCGGAGATCGAAGAATACCTGTCCGACACCAGCCGTGCACAAGCCCGTTTTAACTATTCGCCGTCGCCCTACCCATACCAGTCGCCGAACCGACGTAGCAATGCTGACTTCGCACGTGGAAGGTCCCCCGCGTAAAGGCAGCAACTACTGGAGGTGAAGTTGCACAACGGCGGAAAAACGAAAACCTTTTAAGGACGCAACGATTCGCTGAAGACCTTAATCTACGACATGCCCTGAGCCCGACGACTCGATCTAACCCGGACGTGACTCCCGAACACGACGACAACGACACGTCGCGACGCGTACCCGACATAACCAATCCTGCCGCTGAGAAGACGACCAGGGTTACCAGATGCTCCAACCAAAAACTGCCCAATCATCAAGTCAAACTCGGCCAAATCTCGCCAAACGCAAAAACAAATCTCGCCACATTTGGCCAAAAAGTCGCCCAAAGTTTAGTAAGACATCAAAAAGCACATTTCAGATTAAAAGTTTTGAAAAATAAAGGAAAATAACCTTGTAGTTACGCAACAGGCAACAATCCAGAAAACTAAAACACCTGCGTTATGTGGCGCGCCATTGTAGAGGGCTCGTACACACGCTTATTTTCATCTTTCGGCTTCCTCAAAAGAAAAAAAAAGGCGGCCGCAGCTGGGATTGGCCACACCTTCACTATGAGTATTCACCAAACACATTAGACAAAAGAGGGTATAACTGGCGCAACGGCCGAGGTCAAAAACACCACCGATCAAAGTAAGTACATGACTCGGCGTCACCACTCGGTTCATATCGAACACACGATTTTACCCGGCAAAAACACGCTTCACTTGGTTCAAAACTTTTACAACAATCTCATCTTCTTGCCGGAGCAAAGTTAACATGAAGAATACTCTCTAGTGTTTCGTTAGACATACGTAAGTGTTAGACATACGTAAGAAGGTGATATTCATACAGGGGAAGAAGTCATTCTCTTTTCGTGTATTGCAAAATCATCAAACATCGTGTGGTGAAATAGGCTTCATGCGTACAGCTTTTCAGCCTAATTGGTACAGACATAACCGAGTTGCTGTTTTGAGAAGATTATAATTCCCATTGGCAATGACCTAAGATATCAACGCGAATCGGTACACCAAGTACCATTAGGGACGCTTCGAATGCAAGCAGATATTTCGCTTGCGCTTGGAATACCGCCTGAGTTTGGTGGTTGTGCCCGAACCTAAAACTCGCCCAAGACCCTTCCAATCACCAAACAAATATTTTTCTAGCCAAACGAAAGCGAAAGTCGCCCAATTTGGCGCTTTCTCGCACAATCTCGCAACCCTGAAGACCACGATAACAACGACACATAATGCCGGACCGCGCAAGCTTTATGATCACTGTCTACTGGGAGGATGCTACTCCTGACGTCGACGCTATCGTAGCGAGTGATCAAAGGTTGCTTCTCGACCGCAGTGTCTCCGTCGCAAGAGGCATTGTGCGCTTTAAGCAACCCAAACACCACGTTTGGGTCACTAATTTCTCCTAGGAGCAGCAGTATTTAAACAAGGGCGCTAAGTTGCGTTCTTCAAATACACGCACGAAGCAAGTGACGTGATCGCGGTCGCAGACTTTGAACGCGCACCCGATGATGCGTTCAAGCTTGCACATCCCTTCGACATAAACCCGGCGCTGCCACAAGAAAAATGGAAGAAATTATTGGCTTTGCGACGTCGCTGCAGCGAGTGTTCTTCGTCGAACTCAAAATTACGACATACACCCCTAGCGATATACCGGATTATAAGCGAAGATGGAGCCCGACCTACACGACAGTCACCGTACCGCGTGTCTTCACACCAGCGGGAAGCCATCCAGTCTCAAGTCAACGCCATGCTCAGCGACGACATAATACAGCCATCGAAAAGCCCCTGGGGTGCGCCGGTCGTACTCGTTAATAAAAAACGGAACATTGAGCTGTGTTGACTACCAGCGACTGATCAAAATCACCAAAAAGGGCATTTACCCCTTGCCTCCAATCGACAACACCCTCGACCACCTCTGCTACGCAAAGTATTTCTCATCAATGCATCTGAAGACAGGTTACTGGCACATCGGAGTGGACGAGAGAGATCGACAGAAGACTGCATTCATAACTACGGACGGCCTTTATGAGTTGAACGGGATACGGTTTGGGCTGTGCACAGCACCAGCAACATTTCATGGACACCTAGCTAGCTAGCCTGAAGTGACACACCTGCCTCGTATACCTGGACGACGTTGTGGTATTCGCTCGGACTTTCGACGAACACCTTGCAAGGATGCAATCTATACTCGAGGCCATCCGTACGTCGGGGTTAACGCTGAAGCCTGAAGAGAGCCGCTTCGCGTAAGAGGAACTGAAGTTTTTCGGCCATGTTGTCAACGCCGCGGGAGTCCTGCCTGACCCGGCGAAAGCTTCAGCCAAAGCGAACTTCCGAAGACCAAAAGACAAAAAGGGCGTGCGAACATTTCTCCGACTGTGCGCATACTACCGGCGCTTCGTCGCAAACTTTGCATGCATTCCAGAGCCACTCACACTCTTTACCACTTTCAGCTGGGAAAGTGCCCAAGTGGAAGCATTCCGAAAGCTGCAACAACGCCTACAAAGCCGGCCGTGCTCGCTTATTTCAACGAAAACGCCGAAACATAAATGCACACGGACGCCAGTGTTATAGGCTCGGATAGCGTCCTCGTACAAAAGCAAAGCGGGTCCGAAAAGGTAATCCCCTATGCCAGCCGTGGTCTGTCGAAGGAGGAGAAAACACTACTCTGCCTCCGAGAAAGAGTGCCTGGCTATCATATGGGCGATTTCAAAATTTCGGCCATACGTGTATGTAGACTACCAAGGTTCCGACAGACCACCGTGCGTGTGTTGGCTCGCCAATTGCTTAAGGAAGTCTGGCTCTGGACGGTCTTGGGCGATGGAGCTTGCGCCTACAACAATTCGATGCGACCATCGTCTACAAGTCCGGCAGGAACATTCCCAAGCCGCCTGCCTGTATCCTCCGCCGTCGTCCCACCCCCGCAAGACTCGATGAAGACCAGCGCGTCCTTTGAGTCGTGACTGAGAGCAACCTCGCCGACCCAGCAGCTTGCCGACCTCGACCTACGCGTCATGATCGACTAGCTCGAAGGACCGCTGTGTCGCCGTGCCAGCCGTGGCCTTCAAACGCACTTTACCAGCATTTAGCCTCAAAACTGCGTGCTCGTGAAGAAAAATTCAAACCCGGAACGACAACCAAAATATCTTCTTGTAAATACCTGCAGACCTTCGCGAACGAAATTTTGGAAGCGTGCCACGGCGACCCGTCGTCCGGATATATCGGCATAGCGGCACATTCGAAAAATCAGGGAAGGCGACGTACTACTGGCACCGCCTTACAACCTATGTGTCTCACTACGTCCGGAGCTGCCGTGACTGCAGCGACGAAAAAACGCCGCCGACAAGGCCTGCCAGACTTCTCCAGGCGATCGCCATCCCCCTCGAGGCCCTTCCAACAGATGGAATTGACCTTCTGGTCCCGGTTCCCTACGTCACGATCAGAGAACCAGTGGATTGTCGTAACGATAGACTACATAACGCGCTACGCAGAGACCGCCACTCTTCCGAGGGGAACTGCACAAGAAGTCGCCAAGTTCTTCATTAACTAAGTTGTACTTGACATGGAGCCCCTGTAATCCTAATCACGGACCGTGGAACGGCCTTTACTGCGGAGCTTATGCAAGGAATCTGACGGATGCAACACGGAAGAAAGCAACACGGTTCACCGAAATACGACGGCGTACTACCCCCAAACGAAGGGGACTAACGGAACGTCTCAACAAAACAATTGCAAATTTGCTGTCAATGTAGGTTGATGTTGAACATAAGACTTGGGACGAAGTGCTCCCGTTTGTCACGTTTGCCTACAACACGACTACTCAGGAAACTAAGTAAGTACATGACGCCATTCGAGCTTGCCTACGGAAGACGGCCGACTACGATGTTTGGCGCCATGCTTCCGCATGTAGCAGACGACAGACCTCAACCCCGACGTCCAAGGATACCTTCAGCGTGCGGAGGATGCCCGCCAGCTCACTCGAATTCGCACGACGGACCAGAAGCTGGGGATGCCAGCCGCTACAACCTCGACTCTGAGACGCCGAGTACCACCCAGGGGATTTCGTGTGGGTTTGGACTCCCATCCGACGACGCGGACTGAGTGAGAAGCTTCTGCGACGGTATTTCGGACCCCACGCGGCTCGAAGTCGTCCACGTGGTTCGTCTGAAACCTTACTGCGTAAGAAGATGGACTTTCTTGTTCTTCTTGTTTGTTCGGACTGTCTTTTATTTGAGCACCGGGTCGATGCACTCTTACAGGGGGGGGGGGGGGGGGGTAATGTAAAGTTTTTATGTTTTGTGTTTGCCGACCAGCTGCGCCGGGCAGTGTTATCTGTGTTATCCTGTGCCAAGTGAAGCCCGTGTTCCATTCTTAATTTTAAGCCTCACGCGTTATCTGTTTTGATAGGGCAGCGTTTCGAACTAACGTCAACAGCCTAGAATATCTTCTTTGACCTACAGTGTGCTGGATGAAATCGACGGTTCGAGAAACCCTCGCAACCAGAGATAAATTCCCGCAGAGCAGATGCCGCGGCATTCTAATTGCTGACATTCATCTGCGCGCGTCAGTTTGCTGACTGCTGCTTCGCCGACTGTGTATTCTTAAATTGTCAGGGGAGCACATGTTCGCTCCAATAATAAAATATTGTTTCTTTCAAGACAACTGCGTCGTGTATTTGCTTCGTGACAGTATTACTGGAACCAAAACCTACCGAAAGTTTATTCAGGCACAAAAGCTGCTGGTAGGATTGCCAACGCCAATGAGGAGGCTGCGCCTGCCTTCCGCAACGCTTACCGGCCGGGAGTGTTTCCAACACCCACATACCCCTGCTTTTTTTCCCACCAGTAAAAGCTCGTGCCAACTATGCACTTTTTCTTGTGAGTCAGTTATTCCTGATCTGCGAGAAAGAGGCAAAACCGCACATGTTACAAAGGCATATAGTGGTGTTCTTTACTTTCGAATAGCCATTCATTTGCATCATACCGCTCGAACTTCAACACTGGAAGAAGAAGGAAAAGACGAAATATACGCTAGTGTGTTTCGTCTTAAATTGTCCTTTATTAGTCTTTCCATGCATTGAGACTCCGGATAGTGAAGTGTTAACTGCAGCGCCTCCTCTTCCTATATTTCGACCGGCCGTTCAGCGCAAGTGAAAACACACGTAGTGCGTCGGTGCGACCGCGTATGGGGGAAGTTTTCAAACGAAAATAGTTATCAGGGCACGAAAGGGCGTCGAAAAGGATCAAAATGATGTAGGAAAGAAGTCATGGCAGCGCCGCTAGTGCTACTAAAGGACTGTGACAGTTGCGAAGGGCAGGCTGGCGCCATTCTGTACAGGTTTCCCGTACGGGCGTGGGAGAAAGAGGGTCGCCAGAAATGGTACAAAGAGTGAAGTATGAGTGCCATTACCTTGTTTGTTAGTGGAAGTAGCAAAATTGTCAATACGGTCACCGTATATTCGCAGCGCAGACGCGAAGGGTCGTAGAAGTAAAGCATTTGCCTTTAGAGTTTGATACACATCGTGGACTGCAATAATTCTGAATTGCACGTCGCGGCACTTGCATCACACAATATTGTCACGTAGCCAAAGGAGACGCAGCTGTCTTGTAAAAACAACAAGTTTATTGGAGGGAACTTGTGCTCCCGTAGCAACTCAAAAGAATACAGAGGCGCTAAAGCAGCGGTCAACAAAAGTGACTTCCGCAAGCGAGTGTCGTCTAATGGAAATGCCGCGGCGTCTGCTCTGCAGGCTTTTATCTTTCGGCGCAAGTGTTTCTGGAACCGTCGATTTACATCCAGAACATTCTAGATCAAAGAAGATTATTCGGGGCTTAGTGACGTTAGGGTGAAACAGTCTGCTTATCTGAATGAGATAGCCCGTGCGGCATAAACATAAAGAATGGAAGACGCGCATCGCTCTGGCCACACATAACAGAGCCGGGCGTGGCCGGGCAGTAAAAAAAAAACAAGAAATAAATAAACCCATACATGGTTGGCGGCATTACCCTCCCCCCTCTAAGAGTGCATCGACCCGATGCAAAAATAAAAGACAGTCCGAACAAAGAAAAAAAACTCCCACCTCCCCTCGCGGGAACCCCTGTGTAGATGCGACGCATACGCGGAGCGGCGAAGGGGCCGCGTTTTGATTGATTGATTGATTGATTGTAGGGTTTAACAGATGATTGTAGGGTTTAACGCGCCGCCGCAACGCAGGCGGAGTGAGCGCGCCGTAGTTCCGATATTAATTTGACCACCTGGGGATCTTTACTCGTGCGCCGAAATCTCGTACACACGGGCGTTTTTGCTTTTCGCCTCCATCAGAAAAGCGGCCGCCGCGGCCGGGAATCGAACCCGCCCTGTGCTCAGCAGCGCAACGCTACGCTTAGCCATCGGGCGGGTCGCGTTTATAGCGCGCAGTGAGGGGACGCGTATGTCGAGGGGACGACGTTGGCGTACTTGTAAAGCGGCGTGGACTCTAGGTGTCTGGGCCAAGCGTGGATGTTGCTTCGCCGGAGAACGGCACACCGGTTATATGCGCAGCGCGCCCCCGAAGGAGAGGAAACCGCGGAAGAGAGAGTACTGCACATGCGCCGGCCCCAGCGCGTCTGCCGCGGCTATGACGCCACGTGCCGCGGCTATGACGCAACACAATCCAACACAATCCACTTTAATCCAATCCAATCCAAATCCAATCCAATACAACCTAAGCCAAGCCAATCCAATCCAAGCCAATCCAATGCCCCTCGCGAGAGAGTGTTGGCTATCGGAGAGGAGAGGGGGTGAGCGGCGGAGAGCGCAGCTGGCGCGGCGAGGAGAATAGGGGGAGGGGTGGACAACGCCGCCGACGACGACGACGACGCCGGAGGGACAAGGTGAGTGAATCAGATGCTCTGCATCTGAAAAAGTCCGTCATCTAGCATAGTAAGGTTTCAAGCGAACCACGTGGACGACTTCGGGCAGCATGCGTCGTCGTGACGTTCCGGAATCACCATCGGGAATCACCTCGTAGGCAAGTTGGCCGACACGTCGTAGAATTTGGTACGGTCCGAAATACCGTCGCCGAAGCTTCTCACTTAGCCCGCGTCGACGGATGGGAGTCCGAACCCAAACAAGATCTCCTGTCCCCTGGGTGGTACTCGGCGTCGGAAGTTGTAACGCCCGGCTTCCACCAGCTGCTGGTCCGTTGTACGAAATCGAGCGAGCTGGCGGACCTCCTCCGCACGCTGAAGGTATCCTTGGACGTCGGGGTTAAGTTCGTCGTCTTCTACATGCGGAAGCATGGCGTCAAGCATCGTGGTCGCCCGTCTTCCGTAGACAAGATCGAACGGCGTCATCTGCGTAGTTTCCTGGATAGCCGTCTTGTACGCAAAGGTGACGTACGGAAGCACTTCGTCCCAACTCTTATGTTCAACGTCAACGTACATTGACAGCATATCGGCGATTGTATTGTTCAGACGTTCCGTTAGTCCGTTCGTTTGGGGGTGGTACGCCGTCGTTCTTCGGTGATCCGTGTTGCTGTAGCGTCATCCCAGGCAGCGCAGGACTGTTCGGGCTGACTCAAGCCGATGTACTTTGGCCGGTGATTTTCTGCCCGGCCTTTTTCCGGCACCAATGTTCGGCCTGTGTCCAAATGTGGGCGTTTTGGCCGTATACAGCCGTACTCCCATGGCTGTCCAACGGCCAGTGTCCGTCGGCCAGTCGACCGGCTTTACGTTCATACGGCCAGATTCCAGCAGTAGGGGTCCGGCCATTCCAAAGCCACTCGTGTACGGCCGACGTACGGCCACCGGAAGACATCCGAAATGCGGTCGTCGTACTCCAGCCGGACTAAAGCTGCCAGAAATGCGGCTGTGCTACGGGCATTGGAGTTCAGCCACAGTACGTTAACTGTACTGGGGCCGGTCACTGAATGTCGCGCAAGCAGATGACTCAGTCGCGCTGTGCAGCAGCACCAACTCAGCATTTTGGGTCCAGTGCAGCCCCGTCAAAGTGAGCCCGCCCGCCACCACCAGCCGTCCAGCCTTCAGCGCAGCCTTGCTTAATTATCAGCGTCAGTTGACACCAAAATTCATTTATTAAACAGTGCTCACGAATCGTCGTTACTTTAATTGCTGTGCCTCTTTTACTGTCGAATACACAAAATATTCATTTCTTTGCAGAGCTGGAATAGATGTATTGGCCAGGTCCTGATATCTTCTGTGGGGCGGCTTACCTGCACTAAACAGGAAGAAGGGGGGGGGGGGGGGGGAGGGGGGCGTCGGAAGGCTGTTGAATTTCACAAAGATGCAAGTGCCGCTTTTAGCCAATTTCATTTAGGACAATCTTCCTGAGCACTTTCATGCTCTGACTAAATCAACTATTTTTAGAACAGTTCCTTGACCAGTTTTGTTGCGAATGCCTTTACGAAATGTTTTGGTACTCCAAAAAACACTCAAGAGGATTCAATATAATTTCCTTCAGACAAAAAGTATGTCCAGTATTTGCTCATTTTTCTTGCAACGAAATTTTCTACTAGATCATCTTTTCTGATGATCTTTCAACGGGCTGATCCTACGGAAGATCGAACAAGTACTTTCATTTTAAATATATTTTTCATGTTTTTATGAGTTACGTGCACACCACTTAATAGCCCAAAAGCACTTAAATTTCCTCTAATGTCGTACTACGTTAAAAATTCTAGACGCGTTGCGAATGACGACCTGCTTTACGTGGCTGCAGTTGTATCCCTCTGTGTTCACGCAAGGATAGGCGGAAGACCAGAGTTTCAAATTTGTTTCAAACAAATAACAAAGCAATGGTAGAATGCATATAGCAAACCTTGCATACTGCAACGAATAAAACAATAAATATTTCATGGGTCAAGTTTTGAATGCGTAAGGTTCTCAACCCATCGTAGGCGAACTTGCGGCTCCGCAAATTTATTTATTCATTTGATACCTGCCTGCCTTTGTATGCATTACAGCAGGGAGATACTTTACACTAAGCATCAAATATCAGACCAAACAACTAAATAATTCGACAAAGCGCGGTAAAAATCGTTATTATATACAGTGGATACAATCATACGTGGAAGATAGTTACACTGTCGTATTGATCTAAAATAGAATGAATCGCCCGAGGCGTCACCTTTAGTAGAAAGTTAATAATTTGCCTTAAGCTAGTGGTCCTACTTTGGGATATGTAGAATGGCGCTTGGATATACTTCTCCCCTTCTATTCCAGTTTTCGAATGAAAGATATTACGAAAAAATTTCAACCTGATGTTTCGTCTCTGACCTTTTCCCGTCTTACCATTCAAGTTTACTTTTACTTTCCCTCATGCTAAGTTGACAGTGCCAATTATCTAATACGAATCGCACTGCCCTATTCTGTATGTTTTAGAGCGTATCAACCAGCTCTTTGGTGTAGGGATCCCAGAAAACACATGCGTACTCCAACATTGAGCACACATGAGTAGAATACGGTTGTTCTTTTAAGTTAGATAGAGGTTCGCTGAAATTTTATCTCAGAAAGCCAAAAACCTTGCAGCCGTAACTTTTATGTTGTGAACGTGCCTATTTAACCTCTAACCACTCGTTAAATAAACTCCTAGGTATTTATATTCCTCGGCCGTTCTTAAAGCAGTGTAATTTACAGTGGACGTATTTATTTAGAATTAAGGTTTTCTTGTAAAGGTGACGTTAACACACCTTTTAAGATTCGACGACTTTCCTGAATCAGCCCATCAGGATGTTATTAAATTCGAATCATGCTGCAGGTATTCGGAATCACGTTCATTTGCTATAGTCCTGTAAACTACACAGTCATTCGCGAACATTTTGAACAAAGATTTGAGGCCAATAGTAATAATATTTATATATAACAGAAACAAAAGAGGGCCCGCAACTGAGCCTTGGGGAATTCCGGAGGTGACGGGAACATATCCCGACGAACAACCATTCAGAGCGACCGACTGGTGTCGTAAAGATATATACTCGGCTATCCATGCTATAACCTATTCATTCAGTTTATAGCCCGCAATGTAATAAAAAGGAGGTGATATGAAACTCTGTAAAATGCTTTTTTGCAGTACAAACTATACAGTCAACTAATTTAAGCTTATCTATTGCTAGAGCCAAATCGTGCGTGAACTCAACAAGCTGTGTTGGGCAAGAAAAACCTGACGAAATTCATGTTTGCTAGGATGCTGGCGATTATGTTTAACCAAATGAGTCATATCCTAAGAGTAGCTAAGCTGACCTTCAAACACCCCAACTAAATTAACATCCAGGCTTCGTCATTCATAAGGCTTTGTTTTTTATGGCAAATTTAAAATAGCACTTGTTTCTAAATAGGCAGTCATAAAATCCCATGAAGTATAGTGCAGGGCACAAAGGTTAGCACGAGCTTAGACTCTTCTACGTTTATCACCAACAAAATAGTGCAAAATTATTTTCCCAGTATTATTGAAAGAACAATAGCCGAAAACTTGCGCTTTTGCGCGCCCTTGCCTTTCTTTGGTGGGGAGTCCTTCACACGGCGCCGGTTGAGCTCCTGCGTGGTGGCCGCGTGCTCGACGCCCT
Organism: Haemaphysalis longicornis; assembly: GCA_013339765.2. Lineage (NCBI taxonomy): Eukaryota > Metazoa > Arthropoda > Arachnida > Ixodida > Ixodidae > Haemaphysalis > Haemaphysalis longicornis. The sequence continues at coordinate 203,337,492 of CM023451.1, read as the reverse complement.
TTAAGGCCACTTATTTTTGTGAACCACCGCCATCTCGGGTCGGACATCTCTGGCGGGTCGATGTCTCCAATCGTCTTCATTTCTTGAGGGGGTGAATAGCCTCGAGCTGATGCGTCGACGAAGCCGGCGGGCGAGGCATGGTAGCGGCTATTACTGGCGAGGCTTAGCTCACCCGTCGGAGTGGCACAGTCTTCTTGTGGCAATAAATGGCATTCCGATGGCCTAAACGTTTCCCTGGTAATGCCCAGTGAGTCCTTGCACCTTGCCTGTTCACCTAGAACACTCATTACTGTTTGACAAACGAAGTTTGTTCATTTACCACGTAGCAACACCGAGCGGATGAAAAACGCGTCTGCGTCATTCGGCTCCCTAACGGCTCTTTCTTCACCCAGGGAAAAACCGCTCCTACATCGGCGGGTCTAATTCCAAACACGTCTGTGCATGAATTCTCGGCAACCAGACGCGTGCCGTTGTTTGGCTGTACGCCGCTTACCACAAGAATGACGTATAACCTAAGACCTGACGTAGGCTGGTCTCCTCTTGAGCACCGGTTGCCAAAAATTATGCGCCCGTTCGCTTGCCGTAATTCGGCCGAGGACCGCTAACCGAAAGAAAAAAGACCATTCTGGGACCGTACGTCAGCCTGTCTCTTTTATAACACCGGTTGCCTGAAGAAAACAAATGCATTCTGCCGCCGGACTCGCGGTTCTCCGTTGAAAGTGCGAATGAGCGGCAGCCGCTCTCTGGCCGGTCTCCTTTTGAATACAAACTGCCACAAGAATATGGATATTCTGTGGCCTGTCGCTTGCCGTGGTTCGGCTGAACACCGCTTCCCGGAGGAAAAACGGATGCCCCAAAGCCGTACTTCGGCGGTTCTCTTTCCCAAAATCGGCAGCCGAAAGTGAACTGAACATCTGGCAGCCGGGTAGCGGCCGTTGTACGTCTGAACACGGACGGCCGGAGAAATACCGAAGCTCTGGTTGCCGAATGTTGGCCGTTCATCGTATGATCAGTGGCTGCCAGAGCCTGGATGTTGGCCGGACATGCCAGAAAGCGGCCATAGACGGGCCGGTCTTGGGACACACTCTCTGTACCGCCTTGGATATTCCTTGCATTAGCTCCACAAGGCCGTTCTGTGGTCCGTGATTAGAACTTCCGGGGCTCCATGTCGCAGCACAACTTGACTTATGAAGAACTCAGCGACTTGTGCAGTCCCCCTCGGAAGAGCGGCGGTCTCTGCGGAGCGTGTCATATAGTCTGTCGCTACGACAATACACTTGTTCTCGGATCGGGATGTAGGGAACGGGCAAAGAAGGTCTATTCCAATCTGTTGGAATTGCTTAGATGGGACGGAGATCAGGTGCAGAAGTCCGGCGGGTCTCGTCGGTGGCGTTTTTCGTCGCTGGCAGTCACAGCAGCTCCGGACGTAGTGAATGACGTCGGATGCAAGGCGCGGCTAGTAGTACTTCATCTTGATTTTCCCAATTGTGCGATCTGTGCCGAGATGTCCAAAACACGGGTCGTCTTGGCAGGCTTCCAAATTTTCGTCATAAAGATCTGCCGGGATAACGAGAAGATAATTCGCTCTCGTTACAGGGTTGAAATTCTTCTTCACGAGGACGCAGTTTTTCAAGCTGAATGCAGATAAGTTGCGTTTGAAGGCCCTGGGCATGGCGACGTTGCATCCTTGGAGGTAGTCGATCATGGCGCGTAAATCGGGGTCGGCACGCTGCTGGGCGGCCAGGTAGCTCTCAGTCACGACTCCGAAGAACGCGCTGTCTTCATCGGAGTCTTCTGGTGGCGCGTCGACGGTGGCGAGGGACAGGCAGTCGGCGTCAAAGTGTTTCCTCCCGGATTTATCGACTACTGTAACGTCTAATTCTTGCAGGCGCAAGCTCCACCTACGAAGACGGCCAGAAGGGTCCCTTAAATTGGAGAGCCAACACAGCGCATGGTGGTCTGTCACAACCTTGAACGGACTTCCACACACGTATGGGAAAAATTTCGAAATGGACAATATGATCGCGAGGCACTCTTTCTCAGAGGCTGAGTAGTTTCTTTCTTCCCTGGACAGACCACGGCTGGCATAGGCGATTACTTTTTCCCAACCGCTTGGCTTTTGTACGAGGACGGCAGCCATGCCTATATCACTGGCGTCCGTGTGCACTTCCGTTTCGGCGTTTTCATCGAAATGCGCGAGCACGGGCGGGCTTTCCAGGCATTGTTGCAGCTTGCTGAATGCTTTTTTCTTGGGCATTTTCCCAGCTGAATGGGGGTGCTATCTTTCGTCAAGCGCGTGAGTGGCTCTGCAATTGCGGGTGAAGTTTGCTGACGAAGCGCCGGTAGTATGCGCATAGTCCCGCAAATCTCCGCACGCCCTTCTTATCTTTCGGTGTTGGGAAGTTCGCTATGTCGAAAGTTTTCGAAAGGTCAGGCCTGACTCCCGCGGCGTTCACGACATGGCCCAAAAACTTGAGTTCCTCGTACGCGAAGCGGCACTTTTCAGGATTCAGCGTTAAAGGCCAACTGCAACGAAAATTTATCTGCCCCAAATTCTGCTTCAACGTGTGGTATAAACCACTAAAGTATCTTGTGACCCAATTTTAAACTATACAAACGCGCAGTTTTTTTTATTAAAACCGTTCGAAAACACGCCACTTCAGCCGCCGCAGCACCTAGCGGCGTGTCGCCACAATTGTCGCCACTGCGGTGAACTTCCGGATGTGACGTGCCAGTCAGGACTCCCGTGTGGCCGTCGCCTCTCCTCAGTAGCCCTTTTACGTTCGGGTTCACGCTAGTAAGCAGTGTGATTCGTGCCTCTTGCACGTATAATTGCTTTCACGCGTTTCCGTAATGCGAGAAGCTGAAGAAGTTCTGGGTTAGCGAGACGTAAAGAGCAAATTCGAAGAGTGCCGGGGCCGGTCTACGCGAGGCAATACACCGTCGGCGAGCGAGTACAGCAGCTGCACAGCGGCCGACTTCGTGCTCGCGGTGGTGGCAGCAGTGTCTCGGTTGACTCGACGAGCACGCGATCGCGTGTACGGCATACGCGAGGCGATACGCTGATGGCGCTCCTGGTCGGTGCGTCGGCGGGCGAATGAGTACGGCGAGGCAGTACGTCGGTTGACTGGCGGACTGCTGGTCGGTGCGCGATCGCGTGAGTACGTCGGTTGTTGTGCGAGAACGCTGATTGCTGGTCGGTGGCGCAGTCGGCGGGCGAATAGTATAGGTTGTCCGTTGATTACGTTGCTGGCCCCGTGCGGTTTCTCCAATACACGGCATCACCTTGGAATTTCCAGTATAGGCCGTCCGGATGATTATAACGCGCAGGCAGAGGTGGTCGTCTCGTCGCACTTAAGATTTCCAGGTACACGTCCTTTGATGTGATTTTGTTCTGTCGCGGATAGAGGCAAAACCGGCGTCGTCGATGCCGGGGGAGGGTTCAACACGACTCCACAGTGAGGGCTCAGTCGATGGCTGTATAATCGTCGAACTGAGCAAACATTAATGTGCCGTCTTTTTTCTTCAACAGTACGACTGGCACAGCCCAAGGGCTTTTCGATGGCTGTATAATGTCGTCACTGAGCATGTCATCGACTTGAGACCGGATGGCTTCTCGCTCGTGTGGAGAGACGCGGTACGGTGACTGTAGTGTAGATCGGGCTCCATCTTCTGTTATTATTCGGTGCTTCGCTAGAGGTGTCTGGCGTAGTTTTGAGTTCGACGAAAACACTCTCTGTAGCGACGCAGCAAATCCAAAAATTTCTTCCGTTCTTCTTGCGATAACGCCGGATTCACGTCGAAAAAATTCGGAAGCTTGAAGGTATCTTTGGGATGCGCGTTCAAAGTCAGCAACCGCGATCACGTCACTTGCTTCTTGCGTTTCTTCGAGGAACGCAATTGCAGCGCCCCTGTTTAAATGCTGGTATTCTTCGCTGAAATTAGTGACCAAAGCTTGGGCATTGGCGTTGCGTAAAGCGCGCAATGCCCCTTTCGATGAGACACTGCGGTCGAGGAGCAACCTTTGGTCACTCTCTACGAGAGCTTCCACTTCACAGCATCTTCACAGTAGACGGTGATCATCAAGCTTGCGCGGGGTGGCAGGCTGACATGATCATCGGTGATCCTTACAGCAGTACGGTGTTTGGGGTTCGGTTACCGTGTCATGGAGTGATCGGAGGAAAACGTTATGGACTTGGTCTGTAGATCAATAATTGCACCGTTGTCTGTCGAAAAAGTACATTCCAAGAATTACGTCCCGGGAGATGTTAGGCAAAATGACGAACGCCGCAGGGTACGTTGTGCCAGCTATGGTGACGCACGATGTGCACGTTCTACTTGGCGTCACGCGGTGTCCTCCTGCTGTGCGTATGTAAGGACCCTCCCATGTGGTCGTAACTTTCTTCAGCTTAGACGCAAAAGGCCCGCTCATGACTGAGTAGTCACCTCCCGTGTCTATGAGGGCGACTACTTCGAAGCCGTCGACGGACAGCTGAACATCGGACGCTGCCTTCTTCGAGTTCTGGGTGCGTCGTGGCGTCGTCTCTCGGCTTCTGCGTGTTGACGGTTGGGCACTGTGCGTCAGCGGTCGTCGTGTTCTCAGCGGCAGGTTCTGTCAGGTCGGGTACGCGTCGCGCGGTGTGGTTGTCGTCGTGTTCACGAGTCACGCCCGGGTTGGATCGGGTCGTCATGCTGAGGGCATGTCGGGAATCATCGTCTTCCGCGAGTCGTTGCGTCGTTGCAGTGTTTTCATTTCTCCGCCGTTGCGCAACTTCACCTCCAGAAGTTGCTGCTTTTAGATTCCCCCGCGTGGGCTGGGGGACCTTCCACGTGCAAAATCAGCATTGCTACGGCTGTTAGGCGACTGGTATGGGTAGGGCGACGGCGATAGGTTCAAACGGGCTGGTCCACGGCTGGTATTGCACAGGTATTCTTCGATCTCCGATTGGCGCTGGCCGGGTCAGGGGTGGGGTGCGTCGACGGAGAACCCTCGCAAACCGAGTCCTCTTGTAGGGGCAGCAAAGGTAGATGTGGTCGGCCTCTCAGCAGTGGTAGCACATCGGACTATTATGAGGTGGTTCGCCATACGTCCGTCTTCCTTCGGGTTCTGGTTTTGGGCTGCAGGGGGTCGTGCGGGCGATAGTGGACGGCGGTACGGCGGGGCTTCTTGCCGACGGGTTGGATCGTGGCGGGGTAGACGAACAGCCGCGGAGTAGGCCATGGCTTGTGGTTCGGGGAGTTCCCATTGCGTTTTTGAATTCTTCTCGCATTACGTCGGTCAGGGAAGCCACTTGAGGCTGCGGCGTCGTTGGAAAAAGCTTCCGAAGCTCCTCCCTGACTACTGCTCGGGTGTCTCGCGCAATTTATCAGAGCTTCCAGTTGCGGCACCGCTGGTATCAGAAAACAGCGCGTTGACAGGGCGGTCGTACTGCCTCTTTCGAATTTCTAGCGTCTTCTCCATCACGGCAGCTTCAGACGCGAATTCGGCCACCGTTTTAGGGGGGTTGCGGATAAGGCAAGCAAAGAGTTCTTGCTTTACCCCTCGCATCAGAAACCTTAGTTTCTTTTCCTCCGTCATTTCTGGGTCCGCATGGCGAAAAAGTCGAGTTTCAAGCAAAAGTGCTCCGCGTTCTTTTCTGACCACGGTAGTAAAGGTCTTAAGAACTCCCATTTGAAGTGAGCCCAGTTGGTCAAGGAGCTCTCGTGATTCGCGGACCAGGTGCGAGCGGAATCTTCCAAGTAAAATAGAAACATGCCGGAACGTTTCTGCGTCATCCCACCTGTTGAAGATCCGGACGCGCTACAGTTTCTCCAACCATTCTTATGGGTCTTCTGCGGGGGCTCCTCGGAATGATGTCGGTTTCCATGGCTGCTGCAGGACGATTGGTGATGTTGCTTCTTGCAACATGGTGGTTGTCGCAGTGGTCGTTCTTTTGGGTCCGTCTGGCAGGAGAACAAACTCGGGCGGGAGGCCTTGCAGTATGCGGCTGGCTCTAGTTGGACTGGTTTGGTGGAAACCAGAGGTTGTTGGTAGCATAAAAGGTGCGTACCCAGCATCTCTAGTAGATGTCACGTAGCCAAAGACGACGCAGCTGTCTTGAAGAAACGTCAAGTTTATTTGAGCTGAACTTGTGCTCCCCTAACAACTCAAAAGAATACAGAGGGCGTGAAGCAGCGGTCAACGAAAGTGACTTGCGCAGGCGAGTGTCGTCGAATGGAAATGCCACGGCGTCTGCCCTGCAGGCTTTTAGCTTTTATCTTTATATATAAAGATAAAGTCTTTATAAATAAACAAATCTATACATGGTTCGCGGCAATATCTTACGGCTTCCAACCCTGGTTTTTTTCAGCCAAATTAAGGGCACCGAGTAGACGTGAAGACACTGCGCAAGAATATGTTCACAACATTTGAGGGGTTGTGTCCAAAGCAATGCGCAGAGGCATATCACCTGCTACCGTTCTTTGCTCCCTGATGTGTACAGAGTTCGGCCACTGATTTCAAGGAAGAGCGTGAGGAGATATAAAAGGCAAGGTGGCATGCACCCGTGTTATTTGAGGCCCTTGATGATTCTTCCGTACTTTTAAGGTTGACGGGTATTGTTTCAGCAGATAAATATCATGTAGATAACCTGCACAAAAAACTAGAAAAATTTAGGAAGAATAACTGTCTTTCTTCCTAAATCATCAGCACCCAGCAGCCCAATAAAATTCCCTTCGAAGGAATTCAATTGCGCAAAAGCATGTGTAATGCATACTTGATTTTTCCGCTCTCTTGGAGGTGTCGCCGCAGGGGTACTGTTACCAAGTCCAACCATCATCCCCTACAAGTGGGTGGCTGTGACGCAGCAGTCCTTGCCTACTTTGAATAATTTGGCACACACCAGATTCCAGCTGGTGTTGCCAGCTTTCACGTGTGCTCACTCGAAGTTAGTAAAATGCAGTGTCGCCACGGCAGCTTTGAAAAATGCCTTGCACAGGTCTTGCCATCATCGCATGAGTGACAGCTTTCAGGCGCAGGTGGGCCGTTTGCGCTCAGCTGGGTAGCCTGAACCCGTCCTCCAGAGCGTGGGCAACAAGATTTGGCGGGAACTGCGCACTCCTTTGTATATACAGGAACCTGAAAGGGACAATAATAAGACTGCTGTGAAGCCTTATATTCATTGTGTTAGCCACGGGCTAGAGAAGGTTGTGGGAAGAGCAAGTGTGCGCCTGGTTTTCTCGGCTCCCATCAAACTCAGCAAGATGTGTGCGCCAGTTAGTGATGGTGCGCCTTCCCGTACAGATTGTGACATAAACCAGGTGACGACCCTTCACCAAGTGCAGGGCCGGCGTGGTTTACTCCATTCCGTTGAATTGTGAACGCCAGTATGTAGGCCACACGGGGCGGTGCCTGAACGTACGGATTATGGAGCACGTGTCCAGTATCAAAGCAAAATCTAGTGGCTGGCTCCCCTCGCATGTGTCGCCCTACAAGTGAACTTCTGAATTTGAGCATTGCAAAGTTGTAAAGCACTACGGAAATCAGCGCACGTGTGAGCTTCTGGAAGCATACACAATTTATAACAGTGGCACTGATTGCGTAAGCACCTCTTCTGTTGCCGTCTCTCCAAAGGAGATAGCATTTATTGAGGACTAAGCGAAATGGTGGAACTAGTAATATGATAACGCAAAGATGCGGTTTCTTGACTATACTGGTAACGTTTTTGTAATATTTCATGTTTATGTATTCCTTCCGCCCTTATCTTGGTGTAGCCGTTTCGTTTATATTCCTTCGAGGCAAATAAACACTTTGTTGGTAGTCAACGCTGTATGTGTAGTCTCCTTCTTTCTGTCCCGTCTTGAGTGCTGTTTTTGTTTGAAGTATGAACCAACAAGCCCACGTTGCTGCAGTTGGAACACAGACAGCCGTCAAGGTGCCACAACCAAAGAGTGATGAGGTTATCAACCGAATTGACATAAAGAAATCAGTGTATCTATCTTCATTGCTTGTAGCGCATTTCAAACTTTCAGACTTAGTTCTTATCCTAACGTTGACTTAGTGTGAGTCAACGTTAGGAGGCCTGATTAAAAATATACCAAGATAAAGTGAGAAAAACGTTTGCTGAAACAAACTTCGTCGCCACCTCAGTGCAATATGACATTCGTGTTCGCGGATCATGATTACAACGTGACACACAGAATAAGGGGATACGATGAGTTTCCGTCCTGTCCCTTTCTTATGTCACGTTGTTGCCGCGCGAAGTTAGCCATGTCTGCAATTTACCCACTTGCTCATATTTCAGCTATTAATTCAACGATATAAGATAGAAACAAGAGGACCCCACGCATGGCAGTCAAATAACTTGCATGGAAAATAAAGTGATTTTCCTCCCTTTCTGCCCGTCTATCTCTCTTGCTGTGACTGCCTGCCTGGCGCTGTGCCGAAATAAGCGTGGTTAAAAAAGAGATTGTGTCTTAATAGGGCAACGGAGAGTGTTATGCAAAAGCTAAAATTAGGCAGCAAAATGTTACTTTTCCTGATTGCAATTTTTACTATTCCACGCAGATTGCGTAGCTTTTCGGTTGAGGCGGGTCACAGCTCTTGCACATAGCTTTTTGGCGAGGCCTCGTTTGCAATCCTTGTCTTTTTTTAAGCATGCGAGGCTACACCTTTCGACAACGGGATAAACAACTCTTCAGTGTTTACACGCTTTGTACGCGGAGGCGATATTTGCACGAAAATGGACCACACACCTGTCTGAGTCAGATGTTCAGTGTACCCAAGCCGCCGTTGGTACAGTGTCCTGTGACACTAGGCCAGACAGAAGGACGAGTGTTTTTGCCGGCTAGGAAAGTGTTAGAGACAGCACTGTGGCAATGAGTGATGTGTGTAGGGTAACCTTTGAAGTGTTCGCCCTTTTATGAGTTTACTGTATGTGGCTTCAGACAGTGCAGACCAAGAGTTTAGCATGACCTAAGCTAATTTGCTAGGCGCTAGCGTCATGGCCATGGGGGCAATGGTCCCGGCATTTACGGGGGATGGAAAAGGGACACCCATCCAGGACTTCCTACGTGTACTCGAGCAGGTGGGAGGTCTTGGTGGCTGGACAGAGGCACAGATGATTGGAATCGCACGCTGCAAAATGGTCGGTGCGGCCTACAACTTTGAATGGCGTGAGGAGGTTGTCGCTGCCGCAAAGACTTACGCCGAGTTTAAAGCTTTAGCGACGAAGAGGTTTGATGCGGAGCCAGAGTGTGTGAAACTACACAGGTTTTTGTCCACCAAACAAAAAAACGCGGACGATGGACAGTCCTTCGCGAGCAGGCTCCGCGTGCTGGGCAATGCGGCTGTTGGGTAAGAAAGGACGGCCCCGAAACAGAAGATAAACCCAAGCTCCGCAAGGAGATTTTGGACGAGCAGCTTTCCACTGAGTTATTGAACAAACGGCGAAAACTGGTTTGCAAATTCACGCTTTCTTGCGGCCCCAAGAATATTGGAGAGGCTGTTGAAGCGTCTGTGAGGGCAGACAGAAACGAGAGTGCAGTTAATCACGGCCACATTCCGCTCTGATGCGTACCAGAGTGCGAGAAAGCAACTGAACAGCGCCTTGATAGGTAGAACACCCGCTAAAAGCTAGCATTGCGTTGCAACTTAAACAAATCTAACAAAACGGCAGGCGTCGCACCAACAGGCGCGGTACAGCTGATATGTCATGCGTGCGGTGAGCTTCGACACACTTCTAGGAAGTGCAGGCAGTGCGCGCACGCTGAAGGCCGACAGCGAGGCGATGGTAAAGGAAGCGCGAATAATGCGGTAGGAAATTCCGACTCTCGTCGAACCTGGGAAACTAGTCGATCTCCCTTCAGGCGGCGCCCGCCCGCACAAGGGAAGAGAAAGGGGCGCTCTAGAGGTCACAGTTAACATGTGCGCGGAGACGAGCCCGATAATTGAGTGTGAAATAGGGGCAGCAGCCATGAAATGCCTCAATTACATGGGCTCCTCCTCAGGAAAAAACACTCTAGACGAGGTTTTACCAGACGGGCGAACGACACTCCGGTCGGTAGAGCAGAAAACGCGTCGTTCGAATGACGGGCGACAATTTCGAAATTATAACGTGCCGTGAAGTGCCTTTGAAATTGGGGGAACGCACTACTACGGCAACGTTCTTCGTCTGCACAGACAGGGCCAGGTTGCCGGTAGCTCATCTAATTGCGTCAAACATCTTCCGGAGAGAAGGTACGTCTGCTAGGAAGGAGAGGCGCCATCAGCATAAGGGACATCGAGATTCTGATTCTAAACTGGGCAGGTAAAGACAAGCAGACCAGCAGACGCAACGACTGGCATTGTTGCGACGGCTCCCCCATACGCTTCGCGAGGGATAGTGTACTGCCCGCATTAAGCGAGTGCGGGCTTATGGATACGATAACTTCCGAGTTGGGCCCGCCATGGCAACTCAGTGGCTAAGGCGTTTCGCTGCTGAGCACGGGGTCCCTAGTTCGATTGCCGGCCGCGGCAGACGCTTTTCTGACGGAGGCGAAAAGCAAAAATGCCCGTGTGTACAAGATTTCGGCGCACGTTAAAGATCACCAAGTGGTCAAAATTAATCCGGAGCCCTCCACTACGGTGCTCCTCATCGCATGCGTTGCGTCTGCGCGTTAAACACCACAACCAATCACACTGCGGAGTTGGCTAAGGGATAATTAGGTGTAGCTGAAAGCAATCTCCTCGACGTGTCGGGTATCGCCTGCTCTTACTGTTTGGTCAGAGCCACCGATGCTGGCCACGTCCCCGTGCGCGTAGTTAACACCAAACTTCAGGAGATTAGGTCACCCTCAACAAACTCTGATCGGTGCGGTCATACATGCTTAACCAAATGCAATTTGTTGTTAAAAATATCAAGGTGACTTGCCTTTTCATTGTACAGTTTAAACAATCTTTGCAAAGGAGAACAAGCAGAGCTGATTGGAAATAAAAAAAATTCACAAAAAGACTTACAGGGAACTCTAATCTCAATTGATGACATAAGGTCTTCACAATCAATGATGCTGTGTAAAGAATTAAAAAAAAGCAAATCCACGTCAAGCCTCTTTTAGACAATTTAGACAATTGCAGTTTCTCTAACATGTTTTCATACTGATAGTAAACTCGGCGATCGAAATGCCTGTCAGTTTACAATTCTAATAAAACTTTGCACATTTTCATGCTTAGCGCTACTTGTTATGCCCAACTTGTTCCAAACAACAGACACAAAATGCAGTTTTGGGATCACCATAGTTCAGAATAATCGAACAAAACACAAAGGATTAGAAAATGGTCTCGTAATTCGCGACACAATTCCCAAGAGGCCGTAGGCCTTGTTCACAACAGAATTAACATGTGAACGAAAATGCAGTTCTGAATCTAAAACAACGCCGAGATCACGATTCTCTTTAACTCGTTTCAGCACTGTTCTATTTAGTGTGTAATCATGTAGCACAGCAAGACTTTTTCTAGTGAAAGTCAATACATAAGTATTGGTAACATTAATCAACAGCTTATTTTCAGCACACCAATTCACTATATTTAAGATGTAAGACTGAAGTAGGACGCAGTCATCATGCGTGCTAATTTCTCCAAACAATTTGATATCATCTGCATACAAAAGAGTGCGGAAATTTTCGACACAGCATGTATTTATTTATTTATTTATTACAGATACTTTCAGGGCCCATAGGGCACAACAGAAAGGAGTGGTAAACTTAAAAGAGTACAATGTGCAGTTTTTACGACAATGGATTGTTTGAGATGCGCGTACGACAACAATGAATGTACACTGTTTACACAACAGCAAAATAATCCACAATCTCCTATGACATTCTACGAGCAAAAGGTGTTATGTACAGCAGTTTTGAAAAGGGTTGTATCAGTAATTGATGCTATGGCGGCAGGGAGGTGGTTCCACTGTACACTCGTTTTAGGAATAAATGAGTCATTGTATACGTTAGTACGACAAGACGGCAAGCCGACTTTGCAACTATGGTCCGCTGGAGATGAAATATAGCGAGGCGGGGTAATAAGTTGTTCTTTTAAGGTAGGGTTATGGTGAATATTTTTGTGAAATAAACACAGACGAGAACATCTACGGCGCACTGACAGGTCAGGGGAGGTTAACCGTTTGTTTCATTGACGAAACACTGGCAGTACGTGAATAGGACGATAAGATGTAGCGAGCGGCACGATTTTGAATTGATTCCAGACAATGAATGAGCGTAACCTGATGAGGATCCCATAATGCGCACGCGTACTCTAATTTGGAACGGACAAGCGTTTTGTAAAGATTAAGTTTAAGGGAGGTAGAAACGGTTGAAAAATGTCGGCGTAAGTAGCCCAGCATGCGGTTAGCATTGCTTACAACGTATTCAATGTGGGTATTCCAAGAAAGGTCATTAGAAATGTGAACACCTAGGTACTTATAGCAATTAACAGAGAGCAAGGGAACGTTATCTAGGAAATACAGGCAAGCATTGGTTTTAACAGTAGGGGCGAGATATTTGCATACTTTTGCACTTAGAAACATTTAATTGCATGCACCAGTTATTGCACCATTTAGTAACGCTGTTAAGGTCATTTTGAAGATTTTGAACGTCAGAGGAGTTAGAAATTTTGTTATAAATTACACAATCATCCGCAAAACAATTTTATCGACGAGAATTTAACACAGTCGGGCAAATCGTTAATAAATATCAGAAAGAGTAGAGGCCCTAACACCGATCCTTGCGGAACACCAGATGTTACATCACAGATAGAAGACGTGCAGTCATTAGCGAAAACATATTGAGTTCGGTTAGACAGGAAGTCTGTAATCCATGCAAGTACTAGAGGGTCAAGGTTTAGTTGGCCAAGCTTGAAAATTAATAGGCTGTGAGGGGACTGAGTCAAAAGCTTTAGCGAAATCAATAAATATGCAGTGAGTTTGAAATCCAAGGTCGTTTATTTAGCAAAAAGGTCATTAGTAAAGGCTACAAGTTGAGTTTCACATGAGAATGTTTTTCGAAAGCCATGTTGAGAAGAAGTGAAAAATGAATTAGACTCAAGGTATTCAACCAGTTGTGAATATATTATATGTTCAAGGAGTTTGCAGGGTATGCTTGTAAGAGAGATGGGACGGTAGTTTTCGGGAGAATGTACATCACCGGATTTATGAACGGGAACCACCTTCCCCCCCTTCCAGTCACGAGGCAATGCACCACAACGCAGCGACTGCTGAAAAATTTCTGACAGAATAATAGAGGAGTAGACAATAGTGCACTTGAGCATTTTCGCGTTTAATACAATCAGGTCCAGGAGAGGAGGAAACTTTATGTTTACTAATTAATGCTTTAAATGCCAACAGAGTCGACAAAAACAGGATCCATTGGTAAAAAATTCGATAAAATTAAAGGTGGGGGTACATACAGGATGGGTAGAATTGAACACTGCAGCAAAGGTGTTATTTAGAATTGTACAGCACTGCTTTAGAGGGACCGGAGCGTTTAAAGGATGCAACCTGAATGAGGTTCCTTTTGGTGCCGCTAATAGTGTTCCAAAATTTTCGCGGGTTCGTCCGTAATAGCACCGGTAATGTGTCATTAAGAACGTTTTTTTCTCTCTTGCGACCTATTTGTTAAATTCATTATAATGGTGTGATAAGTGCGCCAATCGTCAGCTCGGTTTGTTAGTTTTGCGCGACGAAATGAACGTTTCTTCCTTTACGCAAGCGTTTTAAGCGAGCTATTGAACCAAGGCGAGCTAGGATTAGTTATTATAGTTCTCTTCGGTACATATCGATCGATTAGCGCTAAGAGTTTATCCTTGTACAGCGACCAGTTTTCGTCAACTGTGCGTGCTGAAAAGCCATGGAAATAAGTTTGTAGAAACAACTCTAATTCGGCTGTTATTGAGGTAACGTCGGCTCTGCCATAATCTTGTATTTGTTTGTGAACTTTCCTACAGGGGACCTGGGCTTTCATATTAAACTGGAGGATGGAATGATCGCTTATTCCTGGCATATGCGTGATAGTAGAGAATAATTCCGGTGTAGAAGCAAGAATTAGGTCTAAGATGTTAGCTGTGGAGAATGTAGATCGAGTAGGTATGTGAACAAGTTGCGTGAGGTTATAATCGCATCATAGGTTTACAAATTCCATGCACTCAGATGAGTTGTGTTTAACAACTACAGAATCATGGTGCCATATTATATCCGGGAAGTTAAAGTCTCCTAATATAAGAAGTGGTGACTTGGGATATCTAATGATCAGTTTGTTCAGAACATCGTGAAAGTCATTGCAAAAGGTTCGAGCGGCACTGGGTGGTCTGTAGCAAACGCAAATAATGAATTCGCGACTAGCAATGTGCACCCGCACACAAACAAGTTCTAACGACGAGACAACCGGTATTACATGTAAAACAAGCACTTCGTTAACAGCAATAAGAACGCCCCCTCCTGAACGAATGTCTCTGTCGTATCTATGTCGTATCTAAAATGTTATATGTCTCTGTCGTATCTAAAATGTAATATCATTAATAACTACATTAAACAAGAGAGGGCCCAAAATAGATCCTTGTGGAACGCGAGAAGTAGAAATAAAAGGCTTCGACAGCACACCGTTAACGCGCACCTAATTACACCTACCGGACAAATAATCCATAATGAAAGTACAAAGTTGATTGCACACGCCATACGCTCCTAACTCTTCAACCAGTCTCTGGTGGTCAACTAAATCAAACACTTTGGACATGTCAAAGTACACGGCATCAACGTGACCAGGATTCTCAATATAGTGACTTGTGTATTCCAAAAATGTCATTAGATTAGTTTCTACGGATCGGCCTTTATAGAACCCATGTTGAACATTCCCGATCTGACGTTTTAAAAAGAAGCATAGGTGATGAAACAGGGCAATTTAAAAAACTTCGCATAAGGGCTCTTGAAAGTTATAGGTCGGTATTTAGTGACGTCACATGAATCACCAAATGTATGTACAAGAACAATTACGCTGTTTTTCAGCAACTCAGAAAAAATTTCGTTCGAAAAAGAAACGTTGAAGATGAGTCAAAAGCGGCCCAAATATCGTGCTGCATTCTTTAACTACGAAACTAGGAATGCCATCGTAAGCAAGCGAGAACTTTGGTTTCAGTGCTGATATCGCCCTTTAGAAAGCACATTCGGAAAAAGAAAACGTGTGCAACACATAACCGCTGTCGTCTGAAGGGAAAAAGGTACAATGCGAGTTCGAAGGAAAGGTGTTTTCAGACAGGACAGAATCAAAGTAGTCCGCAAAGCAGTCAGCCACATCCTTAGGTTTGTACATCACCGTACTATCCTGTGCTAACGTGATGCTCGTTCGAGGTGTTTAAATATCTTTCACATATCTCCAAATAGTTGACTGGTAGGGGATGGAGCGGGAAACATGAACGGGGAAAGTAAGTTATTAAAAGCTCAATAGATGAAGATACAGACTATACCTGACGAGTTTCGCAACTCTCAAAATTCAGTAATGCTCCAGTAGAGGCTTGGCCTGATCAGGGTACGTACTCGATGTGATGATTCTAAGTGCTTGATTCTAGATTGTTTGAACCGACGAGAGATGAGTTCTGCATATGTTACCCCAAGAACTAATGCAATAACTAATCAGATTGAACAAAGCAATAATAAAGCGTGGTGAGTATCTGCCGACTGAAATGTGGTCGGGCTATGATGATTACGCGTATGCCATATGCCATATTCCATCTATTGTAAGCAGCACGAGCAGCATACTTCAAGTTATAGTCTAACTGGGCACCTAGAAATGCCGAGCTGTTGGTTGCTGTAACAGCCTGCTGTGCAATGCAAATTGATTTAATTGAATTGTTTTTATTGATTAAAATTAAATGCGAGAAATTTGCTTTCACTTGAATCATTGTAGCCTGGTGTTATGGCACCAATTAACAACATTACTTACATCAGTGTTTAATTTTGTCAGTAAAGTCGCAATGTTTTGCGCGAAGTGAAATCTGTGTCCTCAGCATACAAAAGGCATTTTGAAGACGAAAGACAATCAGGTATTTATGAATTTAAAAATAACAGTTCTCCCGGCACGGAGCCTGAGGCACACCTTTGTTTGTAGCAACGGGTTTAGAGGAATCACCAGAAATGGAAGTGACCTGTGTCTTATCACACAAATAGCTTTCCAGTAATTGCAAAGGTGATCCAGTTAGGCCGATGGCTTCTAATTTTTCTAAAAGAATGATATGGTTGATGGTGTCCAAAGCCTGTTCTTAGATCAATAAAAATAGAACTGGCGTAACATCCATCATCAATAATAGTTTTAAGTTGATCGGTAAACAACACTAGTGTGAGGTCAGTTGAATAGCCTCGTCGAAAGCCGTACTGGTAAGGGGAGTTGTGGTATGGTGCCAATATCCAAATGGAAACTAAAGAAGAAAAGGGCCAGCGCAAGGTGTCACCAATAATCATCATCATTGTGGATTGCGAAGCAGTGACCTTAACAAGACAAGAGAAGAGGAGGAAGAAGTGGGCTCGGAAGATGGACTGCCTGGTAGGCTAGATGGTTCCGTAAGCGTGTCGTCAGGACGGCGAGGGCACAGGTGTTCTGCGACCGTTTTAATACAACGTCGAGACACCACGTCCCCACTGGCAACGCGCTGCCGTGACCTTTCTTCCAGTGCATCTATTCTTCCGCGTACTGTGCCATTGTGTCTTCTCTTCCAGGCCCTTGCTTCTTCAGCAGCTGCGCCTTGATCCGGGCTGTTACTTTTGAAGACGTCTCCATCGCTCGCGCCTTCAAGCTCCGCAACGACACCTCCGTGCATCGACCACGTGAGACTCTTTCTAGTCGCAAGAAACTTCAAGTCGCGAGAACTTCCTGGTTAGCGTCTAACCTTGTCTTAACTTCCCGTCCTGCATAAAATGTACGTTTTCCTTGTCGGTCTAACTGGTGTCGCGATTTCTCGCTCCTGGCATCTACTTCCGCGTCGTGAAATCTCTCTAACCTCAACATCATCACAGGAGGTAATATCAAATTCATATAAGGTAAGTCGCAGAAGAAGTAGTTTTTCAACGACTTTACTAAAGAAAGGCAAAATACATACAGGCCTGTAGTTAGACATTAGGTTTCAGTTACCTTGTTCATAGCCTGGTATCATTTCCTCTGCTTTAGTTCTATGGGAAATGCACTGTTCGAACATTAAATTAACAATGTCACGAAACACGACAGTGATAAAGCGGGGAAATCAATTTCATGATTGTGGGAATGCTGTGATGTCCAGCGCACGTAACTTTTTACGTCTTGTATGACAGTATTCACTGCTGGGATGGTTGGAAATGCAAAGTAGTGAGGCAGTCGATGGGGTGCCGATTCATGCCCTTCAGCTTGGTTAGGCTCGTAACAGGAACAGAAACTACTGAAGGCAATGGCAATGCCCAGAGGGTTATACCGCTATTCTCGATTAGTGAAACAGTATCGGCATTATAAGGTTCTATTTATGAATGAATTAACAATGCCCCATTTTTTCGTGCGTTATTGCTAAGTTCATTATTTTTTTCTTAACAATTGTGTTCCATGGCGATAAGAAAAGCTTTGGTACATCACCTAAGCAGCGAACGCAAAGTGGATCACGCGTCTCCGAAGGTACGGTGTGTACATACCAACATTTCCTCTTCAAGATCCTAAAATAAGGTTCCGAAAGCTAAAAGGACTGCAGCTTTCCCGATTTCCTCGCGCCTTATAGCGCTGTTACCGAGAGCCGGTTGTCAAGCATGTTGTTTCCCGAAACCAAAAAAATTACGCCCACCTCCCCTCGCGGGAACCCTGGTGTGATGCGACGCTGAAGGGGGGTCCAGCGCAAGCGGAGAGCAACCGTCGACCGAAAGGCCGCCGGAGAGCGGCACACCGGTTATATGAGCAGCGCGCCCGAAGGAGAGGAGTCCCCGGAGGAGAGAGTACTGCACATGCGCCGGCGCCAGTGTGTCTGCCGCGGCTATGACGCAACACAATCATACACAATCCACTTTAATCCAATCCAATCCAAGCCAAGCCAATCCAAGCCAATCCATTCGAATCCAATCCAATGCCCCTCGCGAGAGAGGGGCATCGGAGAGGAGAGGTGGTGAGCGGCGGAGAGTGCAGCTCGCGCGGCGAGGAGAATGGGGGAGGGGCGGACGACAACAACGCCGACGACGCTGCATGGACAAGGCGAGTGAATGAGATGCAGTCGCATCTAACATATGTGAATTCAAATCTTGGACATCGTTCAATCACATTAGCCCCTCGTATAGACGTCACTGCTTTAGTTGGTGTGGCCGCCGCAGACCGCACACGGTAGTTTTTCTTCTTTATAAAATAAATACAAGTAATACCTCTTTAACTCAAATTCGCATATCTCGAAAAATCAGCTAAGTCGAAATTTTCAGTAGCACCGAACTATTTCCTGTACGTTCCATGTATTTGGTACCCTTTAGTTCGAAGTATTTTTGGGCCAACTGCGGATATCTTGAAATCTTGACTGAGAGTGAAAACGAAAATTTCCGCCGCCCCGGACCGTTTCACAAGATTCCCGCGATGCTGCCGCACTAAGTCCTTCGGTTTTTGTCGTTTAGCCGCGTTTACCACAAAGACAAGGTCTTCCTCAAACGTCGTCTGAGCCTAGAGGCATATCAACTTCGCCAAGCAACCCTGTGGCACGTCATGAGGCGGCAGAGGTATGGGCAGAGGTACAGTATACTAGAAGATAGAGGTGTGTCGTGCAAGGAATAACCCAATGGAAATCAGCGGATTGGAAGATCGGCTCATCCAATGCGTTAAGCAGCTAAAGGACTCTTTAGTGAGCCTGAGTGCGGCTCCAAAGCACACCAGCATAAGCAGTTCTTTTCTGCCTAAGTAAAATTGCAGTGCCACAAAACCCAGCCGGTGAACGTCTGTTTGTAGCTTTTTTTTTTCTCTTTGAAACCTTTATGAAATGCAAGATTGGAAGCTGCTGTTAAAGAGCTGGTAAGCACTAGCGCCTTTTTTGCAAAGAACTTGATATTCATGGCAATTCACGCAACTTGCCTTTTTCGAACATCCGCTTATCCCGAAATATTTCCTCGTTTTTACTACTTCGAATTAACGAGCTATTACTGTATTGCCTTCTCGACCAGATAAACAATGAAAAGCGCGTTTATTTGGGCCAGTCTACGCAATGAAAGCAAAAAGCAGGAGCTTGACATATTCCCTTTAGTTTCCCTTTAAGCAACCACTTCATCATAGGCGTCATAGGCTGCCGCGCCCGCAGCAGCACCGTTTTGCGCATCGCAGTGATGTAAGGATTCATTTTTGTCATCACCATCGTCGTCATCAGTCATTTTCCTCTCTATTGGCCCCTATTTCCTTTGGATATCAACCGGTTGCTCCGTTTGTACATTTCATTCCACGTAAGTACCTGCGCCCCCCTCGATGTATCAGCAGCCATGGTTAACACGAATGAAGCCACCAAAGCCCACACCGAAAAGATCTCCAAAGTAACGTCGTGAAAAGGCATTTGTAAAGGCATTTGTAAAGGCATGTGACAAACCGTGGGAGAATAATTGTTTAGTGGCTTTTTAAGTGAAAAAATAATGGTTTCTCTTTAAAGGAAATATCAGTGCACCCTTTATGCTTTTTTTACTACCCCGCTATAGTTTTATCCTCGTGAAATGTTGGTTGGCACGTTGGGTATTCGAACTGGGGCACTATTCCAGAAGGCCCGAGTTCCGCCTACTCCCGAGTTTCTTGCTGCTTGGGTTATGAAAGTAGAGATAGTGGAGCATTCGATACACCTCGAGCGAAACCGCCGGAATTCTGCGCAGCACGCCTGGCATATTCAGCGCACTATATTGGGGCCGCTTACGTGGATAAAGAACGGCTTGTGCTATCTTCCGCATGCAGCACCATCTCAAATCGCTCTGCAATGCTCATTCCCCGGCACAAACTAGATAACCGCACTGTTACTTTGAAATCCCCAGCTTGGCTGTTGGCCACGCCCGGCGCGGGGCGGTCCGTTTTTCTCCGTGTCCGGTTCTTCCACTGAATTATGTTTGCTACTTCGCTTGAGGGTAGTTCCAGTGGAGCTCTGCGCAAGAAAAAAAACAAGTAATCAAGGGGTCCGCTGTAGCGAACGGAACGCGCCCTGCTCTCGACCATCAAACATGGCTTTTGTTTACGGCCTGCTTGATGTGCAGGGCGGGCGCTTATCAGAAATCGTCCCGTGTCAAGAAACTGTTGAGCATTGGCGAGTGCGTTTTAAACAATGAAATTGTGTCATTTGTCATTGACTGTTTTCACGGTGTATGAAGAAGGCTCCCGTGGTAAAATCGTGTCGTCTTGGCCTCTCCTATCGCCTCGCACAATAGGAACTCCAGTTCCGACTGAACACACCCGTGCCTGTGGAACCATTGGTTGACGGTGGCCTGGGGAATTCATTTTTGCTTTTTGCGAAGTTCTTGTCACTGCTAGCAAGCATCAAAGGACGACTTCGTGGATACGAGGCTACGCCCACACAAGAGGACGACGCCAGGGTGGGTGTGGCTTCGGTTGTACACTACGCCCACGAAAGGGCTGGGTGTGTTTGATTGACATTAGAACTCGGAGGAAACTCGCGCATGGTTTTGCCCGGCCGAGTTGAACTCGGGACGTCCGTGGTGGCCGCTACTGCGGCGTGGTTTTCTAAAGACGATAGTCTTTCTTGGGCTACTTCAACACAGACATTTTGGTCTTTTGGTCTGTCTGTGACCCGATTCAGCCACCCGGCCAAACTAAAAACAAGGCCTGCGCAATAGTCTTATATAGTCACAGCTAAATGTGCCCGTCTAAGTCCGGTGTAATGTTCATACTTGTCAATGTTGGTGAAGAACAACAAGACATTACGCAAATATAAGACAACAAGGTAATACAGAAGTGATATTTGCAGCGTTCCTTTATAAAAAATCGTACATGTTCGATTTGTGCGAGATTAAATACTCCATCAACTGCAGAAAAAAAATCCCTCCGCTGTCGCCTGCTGTCGCCCGCGCCACTATAGCTTCTGGTGGCATTTTAAGAAATCAACCGGCAACAGTTACGAAAGGTTCCACTAGATAGATGCCACGCTCTGCTTGCAACGCACGTGCAGTAGAGAAACGCGGTTCTATAAACATTGAAGTAGGGCGCCTCGATTCACGCGCGTCTTCGCCGTACGGCAGCGTTGGCATCAGGACACCCGGTTTGGAGCAGTGGAACGCGGGAAATTTAAAATGATTTCAGCAAACCTTTGGCGTCTTTACCTTGGGAGGAGCGCGACGCAAGAGGAACAACATGAGAGGTGAGCGGGGAAGCGAAGGGAGGCATTTATTTGACAAAAGTCGATAAAGACTATCGTCTTTTGACGACAGTTGCAACGAAAGGAGGAGATACGCGGCCAATTTTTTTATGGTCGCCGTAGCAGGCATATCTCTACCCCGACAGGTCTTTTTAAACGAAGGAGTAATTTCGACCTCGTCTTTAGGTCTTGTAAAGTGCTGTGTATTGGTTGTGCAGTCAGCTGGCGACAGACCCCCGTTTACGACAACTCTTTGGGGTGGCTTTCGCTACATGACCGTCGAGGAGAAAGTGTAATATTGCTGCGATTTTACGCGACGTGGAGGTTTCAGACGCCGGGGGGCGACGCACCATCGCGTCACCAGGTGGCGGCCGTCACCGCACCATGCGTGCGCAATATGATAGTGGAGACGTCACCAGTTTCCCAGACCGTCAACCGGTGCGTTCTTTTAGGTATGATATGTGGAGACGTGTTTCCCAGACATCTTCCGCAGGGTTTCTTTTAGGTGGTTTGGCCCTACCGCGCGTCCATCCCGTCACCGCCGGACGGCGAAGGGGCGTGCGCAGGGTTCAGTTTGCGTCTTCGCCACCGCGCGTTATCGAACGAAGCGTCTGCATGCCGCAGCGTGCGCTTTGTTTATCATCCGTTACGGCAGTCGTCTTCTCGCAAAACAGTTTCGGGGTGAACGAAGTGAACGCAGGTCCGAACGTGAGCTTTGTTTATCCCACGGCAGTTTCTCTTCGCAGGGGTGAAGCCGATAGGAACGCAGGTCCGAACGTTGAGATAACCCAGCTTTTCTCGCGCATGCACCTTATAGGGGGTTCATCTTCTTCCCCTGGCACGTCTTTGGCGCATATCCCCGCGTATGGACTGCACATAATCCTCATTTCCTTTTCCACATGGTTGATGCTGGTACGGCGCATACCCGATAGCTTGATGGCCTGTTGCATCTGTTCATTATCCTCGCTACAGTACAATCAACGGCACGTGCCTATTCTCAGAGGCGATCTTTACACATTTCAACGGGTTTTGTTCAGCGCCACCGCTGTACGGAGGAAGCAGGGCATGGAAAGTGAGTAAAGGGGGAGCTAAGAATTAAAGTAACCGCGTGACGCCGAGAGGGAGGGTAAGCGGAAATTGGAAGGGCGCGAAAGAAGAACGGGTTATGAAGGGGTTGAGCTACACGAAAAAAACACTGTGGGGAGCTTCTTCGAACAAACAGTGAAGAGGATGATATGATGAATAAACAAATCTGGAGACAGGTTTTGTGGTAGGGCACGCGCCCGGTGGGACTTCCTATCCGGGATGCCCTGGGGTTATGTGGACATCAGTGCCCTCTCGCAAAAATCGTCGCTGGTAATGGAGCTGGTCAACAGCTCCACGTGCTCATAAGTGGGGTGGGGTTAGGGGTGGAAGGGGACAGCTGGAACACCCATACAATTGCAGGGTGCTGGGTCAAGAGTTGAATGCTGGCAGGGTATATAAATGGCATGTAGCAGGGTGTTAATGGGTAGGAGTTTGTCCGTGGCGCCAAGGTAGGAATCGGAGAGAGGTTAGAATAGGTATTTGCACGCCGTTCCTGTATGGGCGAGATTTGGGCGCATGTTTGCAGCGGACCGGGCTTAACTGTTGTTCCGATGGGGGGTTAGCGCTCGTGGGAAACGGCCTGGAAGGGCGTGTGCGTCGTTAACCCCAGAGGGCATTCTTGACCTAAAGTCCAAAGTAAAATTCTGGGAGACTTTCGCTTGTTGAGAATTTTCAAGAGGGTTGTGATATGGTCCTTTTAGGTTTCCGAGCGGCTTGGCACAGTAACAATGGTGAAAAAGTCTTGGCCTGTTGTGGCGGCAAGGGCAATGGGAACTCTTCAGTGTTTTGGGAGTTGGTGAAAACAGACACTGCAGCAAGATCTTCCTCTGAAAATTAACACGCTGGCGGCTTGTGCAATTTGTGGGGTTTGGCGAGCATCTGTACATCGTGAGGGGAGGTGGGGGTAGATTTAAATGGAACGGTGAAAAGAGCGAAATAAAATAAAGCAAACAAATCTGCAAAGCTTTTGTCCTTGTCGCTATTCCTTCCTTCGTAACACATGGTCACTTGGGGGACTGGCCCGCAATTGGAAGTTTTGAGGAACTAAGGTGCCCGTTACGCAAAATTCGTAACACTGAATTTAAAAGTAACAGTTCTAGAATAGTACGTGCAGAGTGAAGCCTGAACGTGATGTCACGGTAGTAAGACAGTGCACACCACCCTCGCAGAACACCGATTCTAGGGAGGCTGTGGCGTGTTCGACTCTGCTTGCACACTAAGACGAACAAATGAAATAGAAGCAACTCACGAAAACACGTAATAGCAGAA
This sequence comes from Haemaphysalis longicornis, assembly GCA_013339765.2. NCBI lineage: Eukaryota > Metazoa > Arthropoda > Arachnida > Ixodida > Ixodidae > Haemaphysalis > Haemaphysalis longicornis. The sequence continues at coordinate 203,313,827 of CM023451.1, read as the reverse complement.
AAGAGGCCGTTTAAATTAATCCGTGCCAAATGACAAAGAAACGAAAGCGAGGAAAAGGCGCAAGTACACTGCATTAGAAAAGGCACTGCTAATACGTATCGCCAGGCTTTCGCCTTAAGAGCAGGTGGGCAACCTGGACCGCGCCGAGGGAATTTTGTTTCGAAAAGCGGAGGGTTTTGATAACGTATACCACGAGCACCAACTTTCTTTTTTTTTGCCAATCGGCTATGGTCACGTGATTGTACTGTCAGCAACCGATGGCAGAACCTACTTCTTAGGACGAAAAATTTCAAAAAAAGGCTAATAAAAATAAAATGAGCTTGCTTGTGAAATAAATTAAAAATACAATAAAACAAAGCAGTTGTATTTGATTGCCCCCAGTAGCCACCAGTTCAGCAGTGGAACGAGAGAAAGCACTGAAAGATGTGCCCGGTGTCCTTACGCCCTGGTCGCGCATCCTTGGAGCGCGCTGCCCTGGACCGACTACGTCACCTCAATAATCACCAAATAGCATCAATCGCATTCCTAATGCGCTTTAACCCTGCCCTCAAACATTACCATGAGCTTAGTATTACCACCACCGCTCAAACTCGGGCCTTCTGGGATAGCACCCCTGGTCTAGAAATTGCCACTTGTTAATCAAAGCTGGTGCGCGCACTGCACGCACCAGCTTTGGTGCGTGCAGTGCGCGCACCAGGGTACAAGCGTCCCCGTACCGTAGCTTGTCTCGACGGTGGAACAAACGCTTGGAGCTTGACCACAAGCAGCCATGGGAGGCCATGTGGTAGGTCCCTCGAACCCCTTCGGGCGGTGTCTGGAACCACTGGGCACCCACCAGTTCAAGGGTACAAGCGCCCCCTGTCTCGGCGGGGGATGAAGGCTTGGACACGCACTACCACTGCGGCAGACGTGGTAGGCTTCCTCTGGAGCCGCTGGTCACCACCAGAATAAAAATGGGGACAGGCGCCCCCCGTACGGGGGATCCAGTGTACTGGAAACCGTTCCACCACGTCGGTTTGTACCATGGGGTACGAGAATGTGGGAGGTACTTCGGTACCGCTGGGCACCAACCAGTAAAAATTGGTACAAGCACCCCCTGCACAGGGGATTTCGTGCTTGGGAAGTTACCCGACTTTGTCGGGAAATGCCCCGGTGGAAGGGGTCGTAACTTTTTGTTGCGAGGCCCGCTGGTCGGTGCTGACGCAATGTGATTTCTGCCCAGTGCTCTGAATGTCAACGTGAAGAAATTCAAAAAAGCGCGGGTAAACGGCGGGCGTAACTATGACTCTTTTGTGGCTTTTGTAGGCGGCAGTTGCCGTAGTCGGGCAAGAGCGGTCGACAAGAGTTTCTGGTGGTCGTGCCTGCGGCGGTCGCTTCGGCGATCGCCGTTTTGTTGTTCGCCCCGGCGGACAAACTTCGGGACAGGCTGGGGGTTGGTTACGCGCCCCTCTAATCCAGCTAATAGGAAGCCGGAGAGCCAGACCACATCGGACACCACCTCCTCGTGGTACCGCCGGGAAACGCTGGGTGCCTTGTGCGTCCCAGTAGGCTAAGAGTGTCCCAAACTTCAGCGGGTTGCCTCCCTAGGCCCGTTGTCGTATTGGAGGCCGCCGGGGGGTGCCTAGGGAGTACCCCCGGTTCAAGAATTACGGTCCGGGATGCGTCTCCCTGCCCGGTTAAAGTCTTTGGGGAGCCGACGGGTACTGCCTTGAGTCCCGTTTCAAGAAGCCAAGGCCGCCGGTGCTGCACCCCTGTGCCCGGTTCAAGTCTTAAGGGGTCGCGGCTGCGGGAGAAGTCCTTCACACGCCCGCACGCTCTGAGGTGAAGGCAAAGTGGAGACATTCTGGGGCTGCCAACCCCTTGTCTCCGAAATGGCTCGGCACGAAGAAGCACCAAATGAAAACTAGAACCGACCGCCGAACGGTGGCCGTCCCGGGCGGTGCAGAAGCCCTGGGGGGAAGCGACACCACTGATGCGCCTGAACGCGTGGCACCACCTCTGGAAGAACATCAATGCAAGGTTTGCCAGAGGACTTTCGGCACTAAGTGAGGACTTAGTGTGCAAAAGAATGTGCACAAATTAACAGCACAAAAGGACATCGCTGCAGGAAGACCGAAGGAGATGACCGAGAGAACAGGAGAAGAAGTGAGAAGACCAAGGACATCGAAGGCGGCAGTCGTCAGGACTGACGGCACCAAAGTTGGCGCTAAAGTTGAAGAAGATAAAGATGGCGACCAAGGACTACCACGAGCTGCGGGCGAAGTCGGAGATGCGAACCTGTTGGGCGAAGTAAGAGATACAAGTGTTCGAGATTACGAGGGAAGAGAGGGAGAGATAGGTGGAGAGGCAGGTGTTCGAGGCTACGAGGGAATAGACGGAGAGATCCACAGAGAAAATGAAGAGACGAGACGCGGCAGTGAAGAACATGTATCCACAGATGAAGTCCACGGAGAAAATAGAGAGACGTCAGGCAACGAGGGAGAAGATGGAGACGAAGGAGACATCATTGGAGCAGTTGGAGGGATAGAGAGAGAGTTAGGTCCCGAGGGGGGTGATTCCTGGAGGAAGGATGGAGATATTGAGGAGGTCGACATGCAGGAAGAAGAAGGGGGAGAAGCACGAGCACGAGTGCGGCATAAGCAGGGAGTTGTAGGAAGACGGGAGAGAAGAAGACGGGTCCCGTTAATCGTGGAAGAGGAAGACGGTAGACTGTCGGGTGAAGCAAGAGAAGGAGTAGTAGGAGAGCGAGAAGACCGAACGATAAGAAAGAGAGGTCAGCCCAAACGAGTAGTCATTACCGAAGCATATGGGACTGACTCATCAGATGAGGCTGGTCATGGTGCTCTTGCCCCAGAAGGTGAGCCCTGGCAGTGCCCAGATTGCGATAGAACATTCCGCACACTCATTGGGCTGTCTCAGCATCGTCGACATGCCCATGAGTTGAATTACAATGCGGAGATACCAATCGCCTCCACTAAACCAAGATGGACAAAAGAAGAGAACATACTCCTTGCACGCAATGAAGTAGAGCTACTCCAACAAGGAGTCAGTAATTTAAACCAGGCTCTACATGCCAGATTCAACTACCGCACATTCGACTCTGTGAAGTCGCACCGACGTCAAGAGGCCTACAGAAATCTAGTTCGGCAAATGATGAGTTCGGCCGCCAGCGACTCCGCCCATGGACCACTTGGACAATTGGACATCGACCACGACCTCCATACTTCGGTAGAGGATGGGGTAGCTGACCGACAGATTCAAGTCAGTAATCCAGAAGCTACGAACTCCGACCGCTGCAAAGAAGAACTTAGGAAGACAGTCGCAAAACCATGCCCAAGAGGTTATGAAAGCCATATTCTTTGGGAAATTGCAAAAAGGCGACTTGATGGACATGATATAACTAGAGATTTAAACTACTACTTACGTCGACATTTCTTCCGTGAACACCCTCCTCAGCGACGACGACCGGACCAACCGGCAAATGAAAGCAATAGAAAGAAAAGGAGACGACTGTATGCGCAGACGCAGGAGAGGTTCCGAAAGCAGCAGTCTCGCTGTGCGAAAGAGATCCTCGATGGGGAGCCCACTCACAAGGTAGAGGACGCGAAGGATTTTCTCCGTCAGTGGAAGAAAGTAATGGAGGGACCCGTGCTGCCAGAGTCACTCGACCCAATGGTCCACCCGCGGCAAGACGAGTCTTTTGACCCCTTCGGGCCGATTACGACTGCGGATATAAAGAAGTCTGCCTCCTCTTGGCTCGGCACCGGGGCCTGATGGGTTTACCTCTCGTGACTTGCACAAGGTGCCAGCACCTATACTGAAAGTTCTACTCAATGTCCTCAACCTGTGCAAGAGGCTTCCCGTGTGTCTGCGGTCTGCGAGGACTATATTCGTACCGAAAATCAAAGACGCTGCGGCGCATACGGACTTCCGTCCCATCACTGTTGCCCCGATTTTAGTGAGACTTTACCATAACATTCTAGCCTCAAGGATTTTAATGGCTACAGGCTTCGACTACTCCCAGCGTGCGTTCCTTCCAGTAGACGGTTGCAGAGAAAACGTGGCCATCTTGTCCACGGTCATAAACGAGGCAAGCACGAAGAGACGACCGCTCTACATGGCCACAGTTGACGTGGCGAAGGCTTTCGACCGCGTGTCGCTAGCGTCCATCCTACGGGCCACGAAACGAATGAGAATGAACGAGCAGTTCATGAATTACATACGGGACTACTACCAAACTGCAAGTACCGTACTGACGTTCGGAGAGAAAACGCTGCTGGCACATCCCTCCCAGGGTGTGCATCAGGGCGATCCAATGTCGCCGGTGCTTTTTAATATGGTACTAGATGAATGGCTATGTCAGAGGGACCATGGGGTGGCGTTCCGTAGCGATGAATTCGAAGTATCAGCAATGGCCTTTGCGGACGACCTGGTCGTCTTCGCTTCAACGCGTTACGGACTGCAATTAAGAAAGATTGAACAGCCTCCAGAGTTTTCTCGCGCAGCGAGGCCTACAAATAAATCCCCAGAAAAGTTTAACCATAGCTATGCAACCGGTGGGAAAGGAGAAGAAGATAAAGATTATGGACACTAAGTTTCACATCGGCAACGTCGACATTCCCGTGGCAACGACTGCGGACAGCTGGAAATACCTTGGCCTCAGTTTCGCCGTCCGAGGAGTGGAAGGAAAACCGCTATGTTCAACGTTGCAAGAATACCTCGATAAGATAGGGAGAGCGCCCTTAAAGCCACAGCAACGTCTGGTGATTCTGCGCCAGTACCTGCTCCCTAAGCTACACCATACTCTGATCTTAGGACAGATTTCGGCCAACATTCTCACAAGGTTGGACCGTGCCGTCAGAGTAGCAGTACGGATGTGGCTGAGATTGCCGCACGACATTCCGTTGGGATTTTTCCATGCCCACGCAGAAGACGGTGGTCTGGGAATTCAGAGTTTAAGAACAACCATTCCAGCCCTTCGGCTGCGACGCTTCACTGAACTGAGCAAGTCGGATAGTCCCGCCCTGCAGGCTGTGGAAACACGGCCATGGATAAGATCGTTGTTGGAACGCACAGAAGCGCTGGATGTTTTTTCACAAACAAAGAATCGACACCCCGAGGCAAAGTCGGTCGTACTGGAAAAGGATGCTTCATTCAAGCGCAGACGGCAGAGCACTTAAAGAAGTTGCCAATGCTCCTGCATGCAGTGAATGGATACGAGATGGCACGCGGCTGCTAACCGGACGAGCGTTTATAAACGCCGTTAAGTTACGCATTAATGGCTTGCCGAATTTGACTCGAACAAAAAGGGGGCGGGACACTACAACTACAGGCAGGGCGGGCTGCCGCACAGAAGAGTCCTTCGGCCACATCTTGCAGCGGTGTCATCGGACACACCATGTCCGCATCCAGAGACATGACAACATCCTTGACTACGTAGTGAAAAGGCTTCAGGAGTTGGACTTCCAGGTGGAGAGAGAAAGACGGTTCTGCACGGCCCAAGGAGTGTACATCCCGGACATCGTTGCTAAAAAGGGTGACGGTGTCACAGTACTTGATGTACAAGTAGTTGAGTTGTTGACGTCACTATCCAATGCCCACACTGTGAAGCAACAGAAGTATAACAAACCCGATCTACTGTCTGTTATAAGTTCTTCTCGACGTCCGGAAGTATCCTCTGTCACGCTTTCGTTTCGAGGCTGTTGGGCCAAGGAGACAGTGTCTGGTCTTAGAACACTTGGCTTCAACCCGAGCAATTTTAAAATACTAACACTACGGTGCCTTCAGGCGGGGGGGGGGGGGGGGGGGTCCATGCGTTCACGGTTCATCAGCATATGACCGCCGTGCAACACGGGTGAAGACGTGGGATAACCTCCTCCCACTCTGCTACTAACACCACGGTAATACTGCCACTCAGTATGCAGTTCTAGGGAACCAGAGGGGGCTCATTGCTGGGCGAAGGACCCATTGAAGGGGCTGTACTGCTTTGCCAGTGATCTGGTATGGTACCTTCGGAACAGCAATGCTCTCTGGAACCCTAGACAGAAAAAAAAATAGCCAAATGCCTCGTCATCTAATTAGTGACGCGCATGAATGGATTAACGAGATTCCCACTGTCCCTTATCTAGCGAAAGCACAGCCAAGGGAACGGGCTTGGCAAAATCAGCGGGGAAAGAAGACCCTGTTGAGCTTGACTCTAGTCTGACGCAACCCTGGACCTCGGCTTTGCTGCCGGCACTACACCGGACAAGCATCGTTTGGGTGGGCCTCCGACTAATAGTCGTAGGTTGCCTCCAAACAAACCAAGGAAAGTGGTCTACCATCCGCCTCAGCGGTCCAGGGCACGTTTCGTCATTGAGACGGGCAGTGTGCACATCGTCCACCGGCCCGAAGGCAACCGAGAGAGACATCCCCGAAGTGGGAGACGCAGGGCAACGGACCGCCCGGAGAGGGGGATAGAGTCCCTCCTGGCATCCCAAAGTCCCACCTGCGGGTTAAGCTCTGCTCACGCATCAGGCGCACGGGCTTGAACAAGAAAGGCCTCATCCCAAAGGTCATGCGGGTGATCGGTCCGAGGGGTGATAAGGTCCCCCGGGGTGATTGGTCCGCAGACCCGAGACCGACTGCAGGGTTCACCCGTGGATCGCAGGGGGGGGGGGGGCGCCGAAGCAACCCACCAACCCACTCGCAGAGATACAACCAGTCTCCTCTCGCGGTGTGACGGAGAGACTACGGAAAAGCAAAACCGCCCGTCCCTCCCGCCAGGGGGGTGTGCAGACCCGCGTTAAATTGCCCGGGCTGCTTAAGGATCGATACCTTTTTTTTTCCACCTGCGACTGCCGTCCAATGCCGCGCAGCCAGTGGGTGACCCTATTAGCCAGCTTCACCCCTTTCGGAAGTTCCGCCGTCTCCCAGCGGGAACCTCGTGGAGGTTGGGGCCACCCTGGAGGGCCAGTTCTACCACCCTCCGTAACTCGGCACTCGCGCTCCCCAGAAGCAGGGTTACAGGGGCATGCCAGCTCCCCCAGCATGGGTTACAGAGGTGTGCAGCCTCCGGCCCGTGTCCCACTCAAAAAGAGAACTCGATGAGACACCAAGTGTGTACCGTCGAGTGACGTAGTTACAGGCAACTTTGACTCCCCGGCCTCCTCCCACGATGGATTACAGGAGCGCGTTACTGCTCCCGGCCATTGGGTAAATCTGTTCGTTATCCCTGCTTCCGCGCGGATTAACGGTCACTCGTCGCTCGCCCCCCCCCCCCCCCCAGACGTAGGGTTACAGGGGAATACCACCTCCCTCGGATGTAAGGGCACCAACCCGGTGAAATCAGCCCAAGTGCCCCCGGCCGAAAGTCTCCGAGGAGACGTGACGGGTTGTAGCAGCGAACGACGTGGTGACAAGAGAGTCATAGTTACTCCCGCCAACAACATAGTTACTGTGAGCGCTACTACAACAGAGTAGCGCTCACAGTCAGCACATGTGCTACACATACGAAACTCGCTGGTGTGCACTATAGAAGCTCAGTGTCGGTATTGCGGTACTTTAATAGGGCAGCGTTTCCTACTTACTTAGTCGTGTCTCTAATTTATGGGCATCAACGAGCGTTCTTACCGTACGAAATTTTGAAAGAGAATCCCATCTTCTGCCACTTATTTATTTATTTATTTATTTATTTATTTATTTATTTATTTATTCAGTAACCCTCAAGGCCCGGGGGCATTACAGAGGGGAGTGGGAACATACACAAATGTATAGCATACAACTCAAAATACAACAGAAAAATTGCAATCAAGTAACATCGCTTGCTACAGGGTTGAACTAAAGGCTACGTACAAATAAAATTAGTGACAGCAACTTTAAATAAAGCAGCATCTTTAATACCAACAATATCATGAGGAAGATGATTCCAACACACAGAAGTATTTGGCACAAATGACTCCTGAAAACACTTGGTGTGCGCTGACGGAATTCCTCTTTATGACGATGATCAGTGCGAGTGGAAACGTAAGTTGGTTGGGACAATAATCTATTTCTGAGTAACGGATTGGTGAAGTAAATTTTATAAAATTTGCACAGCCGAAACACTTTCCTATGAAGAGACAGTAGGGGTATTGCTAGTGTGGTTTTCACTGATGTGACGCTCGAGGTGCGGTGGTAATTAGAAAGGATGAGGCGCGCTGCCCCATTCTGCAGTCGTTCTAATTCCTACATAAGCGAGTCATGACCAGTTTCCCAAACAGATGCTGCGTATTCTAATTTGCTACTTACCATTGTGGCTCTCCTTATGCGATGCGTTTTCATAATGCAAAAGCACGCCACCGCCGATAAAATCTGGAGCGGTTGCACGATCTCGAAGTGACGCAGCCGCTCGCATTTTTCGCACTGCGCGGACTTCCTACATTGTGCTAGAAACCGTCGTCTAAGAGAATAGACAAGGCATACGAAATTTAAAATGACAGACAAACGCGGATGAGCCTTTGCACAACAAACTAGCACGACATCGAGAAGGGGCACGACCAACTAGAGTGCCGTCCACTCTTAAACTTTTTTTCCTCCCATATACTCCCTAGAGGTTCTTTTTCGCCTGTCCTCTAGTGATCCTCCTTGTAGGAGTTTTTTTACTACATGGAACAGGAGGTTTTGTTTACCTCCTCAAAACAGAGCGTTTTTAGGTGATAGAAAGGAGGTAGTTAGGGAGTGTTATGAAATGTTCCGGAGAATTTAAGGAGATCAAAATGGGGTATTCTTTACTTCCTCAAGGCGTTTTTAAGTGATGTTTATGGACTTTTTAGGCGGTTGAATAGGAGCCTATTATGGCTCCCTTGGGAAGTACTTATGTTATTTTAGGGGCGTTTTTAGGAGTTCAAGGGAAGCATTTATATTTTCTTTTGAATGGAGTTTTGGCGAAAGTTGGGACGGTTTTTGTAGGCCTTCCCAAAGGAGTTTTTTCAAGGACACAATGGAGAGTTTCTAGTTCCGTGCGGAGTACTGATTTCACGCGGTTTTTTTCGGTTTCAGGTTTATTTCACACGAACTTTCGCATACGTAACTTTCGCATACAAGTTTACATGGTACATGGTGTACACAAGGAGGTTCCGAAATAAAACTTAGGGCGACCTCCTATAAGAAAGCATAATGGTACATTGCTAAATAACACGCCAGTTAGGAATGGAAGACAGCAATACAATGCTAGTTGAACAAACTGTAGATTTAATATTACTACAAGAACTGGAAATACGCGAAAAACAAAGATAGGCACAACATAACCGAATGGTAAGTGAAATCATTATATAATACTAGCGGATCGAGAACGCGTCAGTACTTATCAGAACTTATCAGTACACACAAAACACAAGTTAGCCTGAATTGGAGTTTCTTGGCTGGAATACGTCTTTTAAACTCCTCACGACAGGCTGCCTGCTCCCACGTGTGGTAGTATGATGGTGGAAAAACTGCCACTTTACACCGGGGGCCACAAGCCGTCGTAAATAAGCGCATTTACCACGGTTGTACCTCTTCACAAAACGCAGTATCTGGCTGTGATTACTGCGTTTGTCCTAATGGGAGTATTAAAAACTCCCACGCCACCTCCATTTCCTTCTCCTCCTTCTTCACCCTCTTCCTCCTATACGCGTCCTTACAAAATGGCTGCCAGTTGGTGTCGTGTGTCGTGTGAGCTCCAGCGTACCCGAAAATTTATTGCCAGTGTGAACTTGCGGCCGCACGAACGGATGTGAAGTGCTTCCCAACAACCGAAGCTCGTTGCGAACATTGTGGAACCAGCCTGGACTGACGTGCGACGGACTGCAACGTCGCCTCCGTGTCACCGACCTTCGAGCCGACGGAATACGCCAGCGAGCCGACGCGAGGCCTAAATGCAGTGATCGCTGAGAGTGGCTCGTTAAAACAACGCGGTGTGCCTCTGCGAGGTGGTTGAAGGTAAGATTTTCACGTTTTTTATTGTACGCAACATTTTGGGAGACTTGTGCCCCTTCTAGCGTCAAAAAAACTCAACGTGTTTCCCGCGCCACTGCACGGGCGATTTTCCGCCACTGGAGTGAGCGTTGTGCGTGAAAGACGGCACCATGCCCGGAACGTCATTGGGGAGGCCGAACGGTGTGAAAGCAATGCGTATTTGCGCGGCCTCGAGCAGAACACTCACTCATTCACACTCGCAAGCAGAATGAAAACTGTCCGAACTCTGGACGGCTGTTAGGTGTTTTTGTTAGGCTGTGTCTGTGGCTTACTGGCAAGCGAGGGTGAAGTTGGCCGGTCAAACACCGCAAGCAGAATGAAAACTGTCCGAACTCTGGACGGCTGTTAGGTGTTTTTGTTAGGCTGTGTCTGCGGCTTACTGGCAGGCGAAGGGGAAGTTGGCCGGTCAAACGTCGCAGGCCGGCCGCTTTTCTTGAGAAGTAGGTGTGGTGCCAGCCGCGCCTGCTACGAGGAGGGTGACTGCCGCGTGCCGCCGGCGATTAATTGCTTTCACTGGAAAGGGAGAAGGTCGGGGCCCCTTGGAGCTCTCCGTACGCTAGGCGCGTGTAACTATACGCCTCGAATCGCTTGTGATCGCTCCGCCGCCTGCCGCCGCTTTCCCGCGGCGTTGACGGGATTAGCGCTGCGCGGCTGCTGATAAGGGCTCGTGCAGTGTTTTGGTTTACTTTCCCTCTTTTTGCCCTTCCGCGCCCTAAAAAACTTGTTATGGTGACGTCTGTAAGTAAATAGTACGTTTAGGTCCTTCAAAAGCCGCTGCATCTGGTAGGATGCTCAAACGCCAACAATAGCTATCCGGGAACGCGGTTCTGCGTCCTTCTTGTCCGCTGTTACGGGCATCGGCGACGGCAGCAGCATACCACCGCTGTCACCTCCGAATACGTCCAGCACAAGTGAATTTTATTGTCACCTCGTTTAGACCTGATAATGGCATACTCAGAGGTGTGTTTCGTTTTGCAGAGCGCACAACGAATGCGGCCTCTTTCGAATATGTACGTCGCAGAAAAATATATTTCGGCGATGTGATTACCCAATACCTGATATTAACTTGTGCCTTTATAAAAATATAAGCCACGTGATAATGTTAAGTGTATTCCAAGCTCTGCGTCGTGAAAGATGTGCACTGATGCCTTATAACTAGAACCAAAAAAGTGAATTGAACCACGGAAAAATTATTATCTGCAAGTCCGGAAGAAACAATAGCTCGTACGGAATGAAAAACCCAGTGCAGCTCCTGAAATGATATAAAGACGTTCGTCTAAACTTAAGCCGGGTAGGACTCACAAGACCAACTAGTGTGCGAAATGCACTGCTATTTCGCGAGACATGTGGAGGGGGGGGGTGGAGAGAAGGCGGACGCTTAAGTATTGTTGTACCGTTGTACCGTTAAGTTAAGTACCGTGTGTACGATTGCGGAGCGAAATCAAGGAAAGAACGTTTTAGTAATCACACACACAAGCTACGCGTTCAGCTTAATCTAGTTCTTAGACTTAACGAACAGCTGATCACTGGCGGACGCATTTTTTGAAAGTATACAAGTTCACAGACTGATAAAAGGTGCCGTTAGAAGAGTGGGATATCTTACAAGGCCCTCTGATTTCCGTTTGTGCTAGATTCTGCAGGATCCCTGCGTCATATGACTTTGCTTCGAAGAAACGTTTAGTCGCGGCGGGAATTACTCTAGAGCCCTCCTCCGCGCTGCTCGCGGAGGTCATATGTAGCATATACGAATGTTTGCGGGCGCTCAGCTCACGACAAGACGCCCAGCATTAATTTTTTGTTGTGCGCTGATCCCGGGTATAATTTGGATTATCCATCATACTTCTTTCGTAGAATGTTCGTGAAATTTATGTCCAGGGTAGTGATCAATATCTGAGGTATGATATTGGCAAGCATAACTGGCGTGCGCTTAACTAGATAAGCGCACAAAACTTGTTTACGTCCGAGTGTATAGCCATAGCATGAACATCAGGGAAAACTATGCTTATGGAGACACTGTTAGTAAATTTCAGCGCAGTTGAATCACAATCATCTCCATATGCATATCCCGGTTTTCGCGACGCCGACCTGTGGCGCACACCTGGCGCTTGTAGACCGAATGTACCAGACTAAATCGCGTCAGACCAGCATTTACACTCTCGTAAATGTGCCACATTTGCGAACAGAGTGACTACTCTACATAAATATGTATTTCCAACGCCTACAAAACGGTAAATCTCAATCGTGAACGCGCCCCGAAAGCAGCGGTGACAGTGGGGAGCTGGCCGGAAACTCCCGCGGCTGCTTTCGAAACGGGCCGCTAGGGGGATTTCAGTGGCGCCCCTACAGGCCACGCTCTAGGCGTATACCCAGCAAACGCCATTCGAGGGAGCATTCTGTAGAGTCGACAGACGACCGCTTATTTTATTTTTTTTTGAAGGGGGGCAGGCGCAGGCGCCACACCGACCGAAATTTTTCCTTAACTTTCGGTGAGGGAGAGAGGGGCAGTGCGGGTGGTAAAACCTGAAGCTCGTTCCCAGAACACTACACCCAAGGAAGAGGGGAAGGACATTTTGAAAGTTGGTCGCCACAAGGGTCGCGCACCTTTTTGAACAGCAGAACACTTCGTTTTGACGAACTAGTGAGCGCAGGTGTATCGGACAGAAGTGCAATTTCGCGTGGCTTTAAACAAACATTCAGACATTACGGAAAGTAGGACACACGAGTGACAAGTTCAGCGTCTTTACAGTGCCATTTCTTTTTTTTTAGGTCAGATACCCAAAATGCTATGTATTTGTTACCGTCAGATTTAAAGCGTTTTGCTATCCCTCTAATGAATGTGCTGCTGTGGCTTCCAGGGGAACGTGCCAGGGGGTGCGGCAACGTCAGCGTTTGGGAGGCAGGTGCAAGCAAACAGCGCACCGACGACATGCTGACCTCATTGTTTGCAAATGGCTTAAATTTTTTTTTTGAGGAGTGTTGTAGTAGATAAAGTTTTACCAAGATACCTTGTGTTCTCGATGTAGGTGTTTTGTTGATTCAGTGTTTTATTGTCTTAACGTGTTCACACGTACATCGTATTCATGTAATTTTTATGCAATAAATTGACTGTGCAGAAAACAAACTTTTCACGTTTCGCCATTCAACGTTTGAAGCGGAAAAACTAGAATTAATTACGTGATCCCCAACGAAAATAAAAATGCGGCCTGTGCCCTTATTAAGAACTCCAAATGCAGTAATAAATTCCACTGCAGCGCATATACTGAATCGCCACAAAACACACCAAAAAAAAACCCTCGAATGCAGTCAACACTGCTCCCAATGCGCCCCCTGAAAACTCCCGTTGGAGGAAACAATACACTCCCAATGGTACCCCTGGAAACTCCCATTGTAGTGGCAGTAAATGAAACTCCCATATGCTACTGAAAAAAACTGCGGAAATAATGGGAGTAAGGCGAAACTCCCATTGTAAGGAGTTTTGAAAACTCCGAATTGGTACTGAGTTATGACACAAGCCATTTACTCCCATTCCGGCTTATTTGTGTTCTGTGTGTATGCATCAGTACTCAGTACACAAAGTGAAAAAAATGGTTGCAGTGGTTTACAACAACAACAAAAAAATTTCAGTGGTGTGGTGAAATGAGCGATCTGTGTGCTAGTTGAACAAACTGTAGAAACAATATTACTACAAGAACTGGAAACATATACGCACAAACACAACGGCACATGGTTAGTTACATCATTATATAATACTAGAGGATTGAGAACGCGTGAGTATTTATCAGTACGCATCAATACTCAGTACACAAAGTGAAAAAAATGGTTGTAGTGGTTTTACAACAACAAAAAAATTTTTCATTGGTGGTGAAATGAACGAGAGCTGTGTAACGATTTGATATTGAAAGGTAACAAGCATTTTGTAGATGGTAAAGGCACAAGAGATAAATGACGTAGGAGACAGACAGAATGAGATGGCTATGGATATATGAGTAATATAAAGAAGAAAAATATGATGCGGAAAATACCATGCGTTTTGATAAGACACAATTGCGCCAAGAAAAGTGACCGAGTCTGAGTCGGGGGTAATTGCAAGGATATAGAACAGAATGGGTGGTATCGCGACAGCTTCTTCAGAGTGAGAAGAAAAAGCCATGTAATTCGTGTTTTTCCGATAATTTTTGGTGATTCATTTGGCACCAGTTGCGAACATTATTTAGATAATTGTTTCAAGTTAAATTAGTTTGTTAATATTATTGCTTCACTTAGATATAGCTGTATTATCAGCATAAAGAAGGGCCCATCAAATATCCCTTGTTCAGTAAAAAAAAAAATCAGAACCATAATACGCGAATTCTTTTTGACTACTATCCAATAATTACAGGATTGAAAACAAATAAAAAAAATCAGAAACATAATACGCAATGCTTTTAGATACTATCCAATAATACAGGAGTGAAAACAAATAAAATTAGTGAGGGATATTGATGCGATAGTTAATTAGTTCTAAATCCTTCACACGTGGTTTTGGTGCTGGCAAGGTCCAAAAAGGCATGTTCCACAAACGTTAGAGCTCTGTGTGCCTTCTTGGGATATTGAATGTTGAAAACCCAGAACGATGCAAACAGACTACACAGTCCTCCCAGTAAAGATGATGCAGTCAAGACACTCTGGCCATCGATGCGGAGGCTAACTTCCCTTTCGCGGAATGCAGGCAGGGAGTCGAAGGAACATCTGCCTGAAAACAGCAAAAAAAAAAAAAAATGCCCCATTTAAAATTCAAACAGACACTATGGTTAAATGAACTTAATAATTCGGTACAGTAATAAAATTGTTAGGCCAGGTTCCCTGCGAATTTCAGTACTTAAATTAGGAATGCAAAGGCTTCATAAAACCAAGTGCCAGTACATTAACCATCGTGGCTTTTGCAGCAATAAAAAGATTTACTTCCGCACATTATACTCGAGCACAACTTTAATGACAGTGAAGTTAAAATGCAAGTCTCTCTAGGTTGATAGATTAGCTCACGGAGAACACTATTATACCTCTCTTACACCTGGCTTTTTTTTAAATAAGGTTGAAACTAGCAAAAACACGTTTTCACCGGAAGGGCTTAAATGGCCTGACGCGCGCACTTTCTTTCTTGGCTGCCGCTGGATGGTGCTACTCGTCCATACTTGGGGTGGCAGTACCGCTTTCCAAGGAGCATGCGAGCTACGCATGAGAAAATCGTTCGACGCCAACACTTGCGGGGCCTCAAAAGGCCAATGTTTTTCTTCAAGCGTAAATACTGATCACGGGTCCAATGGAGAAACATTTTGCTTAGTGGTCTCGAACGGCAAATGACAGGGGAGTTTGGGAAAGCATGAGCGATTTGACCGAAACTGACCAAACTGCTTGGTACGTGGTAATGTTGTATTCAGTTGCTTGTATACTGCTATTAATCACCGCTGCTTCACTTGCTTCCGGTTTATCCTGATGCAAACAGCGACTGCAGTCGTGTTTGCGTCACGTTTGATGAGCATTTGAACAGCGATTTCTCAGCACTTAAGGCATCTGGCACTAAATCAATGCTGAAATGGCTATGCGGAGGTCCGACTTCCGTTTGAAATCAACTTGCTGGTGCCTTCAATGACCCTTTAACAACAAGTTACCCTTATGCCTCATCACTGAAACCGATTGTTCCTCCGTGTGGTGCAAAGTGTGGTACTGTGAGTATTTTCAACGTGAAACGAACCGTTTCTGTGATTTGTAGGACTGATTCTGCTATTAATTACTGCAGTGACAACAAGCTATGAAAGAAAATCCCGCCATCTCACGAAGTGAATGATCGATGAGAGGGGCAAAGCTAAAATGCTTATCAGCAGACAATGTGACGCATTAAGTGCAAGCTGCTTTCATAGTGTGTGCATTGACATTAGGATATGGCCCCCTGGCAGAATGATGCGCTGCGCGAGATTTTGCCGTACCTAAAAGGACAGGCAACTCATTTTTACGGAGTATAGGATCTGTAAAAGGGTTGAGAGTTTGGCGAGTTGGTAATGATGCATCTCGAAAAACAAACTGCGCGCATAATTAACGAGGACAAGAACACATGAAGACGGCACAAGCGCAGACTCGCAACTAGTTATTATTGCACAATTCAAAGCTTTAAATGCCCAAGCGCCCTATTGCTGCGCCCCCAATGCGTCACAGTTCTCGGCGCACTCAGCCGAAAATACTAAAAAACCGTAACAACAAAACGACAAAACGAACTTTGAGACGCACGAAAGGCGAAAAATCAGCAAAGATAACCGCATCATACATGGATTAAGACCCCCCTCCCACCCCCAACACGCATGCCCAGAAGAGGCACCGAAATAGCGCTCAATGTGCGTCTAAATATGCGACTTCTCGATTAAGCAGGGCGATAGAGTGATGACTGATACATTCCGAACAAGCTTTTCTGATGTGGCTGGCTTCTACAATTTCTCGCGTTTTCTGGTTCTTATGTCGGAAAAGGATGGCTGTGCGCTCAAACACAGGGACACAATCAGGTCTGCATGCGCGGCAATGAGAAGAAAAGTGGCTCAGGTCACGTTGAAAAATGAAAAAAAATATACGCTACTTTTAGACGTCGTACGCTCGAGTTTGTGACAACGTACCCGTGTGCGGCTCTGTCCTGAAGTTCGGAGAAACGCAGGCGGGTTGCGTTTCATTTCTCGTCTTGCATTACGCTTTCTTTTATATATTAGCGCCCTCTTTCCCGATCTCTCTACCTTCCTTCCCGCTTCCGTCTGACTGCGCTGATTTTCGCCAGCACGAAGTAACCGTCACGTTGCTTTGAAACGACGCCGCGCGCGACAAACGATTTTATCTCGAATGCCCTGTCACAAACCGGCCTACAAAAGAATGCGATTGCACACCCCAAAACCCACAAACACGTAAAATAATACGAGTGTGCGCTTTTTTCTTTGCCCGTGCGTGTACAGGCGCCGTCAGAAGTAATTGGAGCACGGGAGCTGTGGCCGAACCGCAGTCGGCGCGCCGTGTAGCTGCACCGGCGGTAAACGAAAGGAGCAGAACACGCATGCGCGCCTGCCGACGGTGATAGACCATCTATACTTCGCAACCCATTTCTTTTAACGCGGCCTTCGAGTGAATTATTCGCAGCATACTGGTCTCGGCGATGGCGCTGATAGCAGAGGTGGTATCTGGCAGTGTCGCTCACACACTTTCAGCGCCCGCGAGCTGCTAAAGAAGCGTCGTAATCGCGAGCACGGAGCAAGATATAAAGAGGAGCGCCGACTGTGGCCCAGAAAAATTCTTTTGCTCGGGCCGATAATGTCCACGCGCCGCCGGCCGCCCAGCTTTCCCTTTGCTCTCTTCCTCCTCCGTTTGCCCTCTCGTCGCTGTGCCTCTGTACGTGGCTCTTCCCTTCTTCGCTCTCCCCCCCAGAGGCGTCGTTTCTTTCGCAACGACGTCTGTCGTATGCCTGTCCTACTATGCAGGAGGAATGACTGCACGCGCGGAATTTAAACACCCGTGCGCAGCCGGAATAGACGGCGCAGATAATCGCACGCCACCGCATACATGGCGATCGCTTATTCCCTATCAGGGGGCGTTTATTCTGACATTATGAAGACCCGCTAAAAATATTGTACTAACCCAGCAGATGTAAGACGCGACTGAACGACGACGACTTTAGAATCACCAAAGAATGAAGAGTAATATGGAACGCCACAACATGCAGTCTAGCGTGATTCTGCTTGCGACAAACCGATGCAGCCCAAAAATTACCCTCTGTTGTTGGCCCGCTCTCCGGCCGCCTGCTTGATTATTTATGCCGCTTCTGCGCACGAACAATGCTTACAAGGGTCGCCCGGAGTCTCCATCGGCAAACGGCAATGAGACACACATTTCTGTGCCAATGACTGAATTGGACGGCTGCCCTGTTGTAATAAGTGTACAAAAACACTGTCATCTTGATAAGGCACCCAAGAATATCAAACGCAACCTTAATTGCAACTCATACCGCAACTTATCCCCCGATGTTCACTGTCGCTCTACGGTCGTGTTATCTCGTCGATAACGCCGTGGACTCCAAATAAAATGCTGCGATTTGTATGGCTGCAATTTTGGGCCTACGGGGGTTCCCGGCGTTTTTTTTTTTTCTTTAAGTTGCTGACCAGCAAAACAACCGGCTTGTCAAACCTTTTCTTTTGGCGAGTCATCACCACAGAGATATAGGGTCCGGACCACGGAGCAAGATTATCGGCCCGAGCAAAATAATTTTTCTGGGCCACAGTCGGGCGCTCCTCTTTATATCTTGCTCCGTGCTCCGGACCACGGAGCAAGTCCGGACGAATTCAAATATCGCGAAATGAAGGCTTGTGAAAAGACCGCACTGTCAGGGCCTCGATCTTGAGCAGATTGCTACGTCGCGGGCAGTCGCGGGTGATGTTATCGCGTTTCTGTTATTTTCTGATGAGCGTGTGAGTGCCGGTCCGTGTTCTATGCACACTCTGTTTTGGACGTAAGTTGGAGAACGGCGAGAAAGCTGAGGCAACTTTTATAATCGCTAGTGATAAGAACCTGTTGCTCCTTTCGCCTTTTGTAGAACCTGTTAAAACACAGCCGAATTGTTCACAAATTTACAAAACGGAGTCACATTTTCGGCAAGCACTGCGCAAAAGGTAGTGTTTGTATAGCAGCCATATGTCTATATGTGCGCTCTACATTTTGTTTTCCCGCCATGCAAACCAATCCTTAATGCATCTTTGCCGTGCCGTACGACCACTCAATCCCTTCGGGTTCGGGTTACCCAGAAGGTGCTGTCGAACAAGTTAATCAAGCCGTGCGAAGGAGGAGCGCAGTGAACGCGAAGCGGCGCCAACGCAGGCCCAAAGCACTCCGTGCCGATAACTACCGTCGCTGAAGAAGACGACAAAAGCCGACGGAATGCGTTCCGCCAACGCGCCCGCCGGCGCACAGGGAACGCCGGCCGCCTAGCCGCCGGACCATTCGCTGCGCCATCTACATTGCGCTCGGGGAGTGATGGACTTTAAGTGCCAGCAGGAGAGAGCGAAGTCGGCGCTCCTGTTTATCTTGCTCCGTGATCGCGAGGGTCTGAAATGACAGTTTTTCTTTTCTAATATGTTTAGGTGGGTATGCTATCAGCGCCATCGCCGAGACCAGTATGCTGCGAATAATTTGCTCTAAGCCGCGTTAAAAGAAGTGGGTTGAGTAGTATAGATGGGCTATCACCGTCGGCAGGCGCTCATGCGTGTTCTGCTCCTTTCGTTTACCGCCGGTGCAGCTACACGGCGCTCCTATTAGGTTCGGCCGCAGCTCCCGTGCTCCAATTCCTTTTGACTGCACCTGTACGTGCTGTGAGCGGCACGGGTACCCGGGTACTTCTCTGTTAACCCTATCCAAACGTTTGACAAACGCATCGACTGATGACAGACCACTTACCAGCGAGCTGTCCACAGTTGTCGCCGTATCCAAATGCTGTTTGCGGCCATTCCTCGTGTGACAGGGGCACATGAAAATTTTTCCACCAAATGGCACTACTAGTCCTTTACAAATAAGAAAAAACGACGGCCCAAGGCGAGGCTTGAAGCTCCGGCCGCACCGAGTCACCGGCCGCGCTGCATTGATAGCACAGATGTTGTTTACATCCAGGCAGCCAGTCGTGCCGCCAGGGCAAGTTGAGTCGCTGCTGTCGGGTACGTTGGCGCGCTGGCGCGAGAATTTAAATCGTCTATGTACGCGCAAGCAAGCGAAGCAAATTAGCATTGCAATTGTTTGCAACGGCGAGAACTGTCTCTTCGTTAGCAGCAGAGTTTGACGACACCTATCGCCAAAATAAACAGATTGAAACAACACGGCCGCGCTGTCTGCCTGTGATCGCGCTGTTTGAAGCATCTATACGGGTATACGTACGGTATCGGTTTTGTAGCTGCATGCAACCGTCACGTCCTGCTTACTCGTTCTAATTAGCATTAGGCCACGGTTGAAGTGCTGATACACGGAAACAACACGACTAACATGGCGACCGCCCGCTTGAGATGCTTACCTCAGATGGGGAGTTTATTGTGGACGTAGTGGTATACAAGGAACCGAACGCCATCTCACAAATGTTGTTAAGTCGTTTTAAATCCTCTCTTTTGCTACACGGATGGGCAACGGTACTACCATGGAGGTTCGGTCACTTTTTTACATCATGCCTAAGGAGTATATTTTTTGCTATAGGTACTTTTCAGGGCACATTACTTGATTAAAACTCCATTTCCGGCTAGTTTGCGTTTACAGTGTCCGACGGTGCTGCAAGAGTACGCTCTCGTGCCGTGAGTGTCGTCCTGCGGCGTTACGAGAGTCGTTCAAGCGCCATCCGGCGCGAACTCACGGGAGCGCAATAACTGAACACGGGCCACACAGGCTGTCACGTGTCCGTGCTTGTTTCTATTCTGCTCCCGCCATTTTTCTCTGAATAGTTATACGAAATGTGTGCGATGTGTTGTCCAGTCCGACCTGCTGTCACAACGGCGTCGGAAAATACCAAGACAAGGACATGTTTTACACGCTTAACGAACCGGAAGACCTTGTTCAAGAGAAGGGCCAAGATAATTTCCTCCAGTTTCTGTGGCGTAGTCTTAGAGCTGCCGAACGAGGGAAACAAGGCCACAATGTACACAGAGGCGTGCGCTGTATAAGTGGAGGATACTAGTCGTGTGAACGCGCCCCTCCTCGGAATCGGGGTCCTCCAAAATGGCCTTCTGCACCTTTGATATAACAAAAAGAACAATGATCTGCTCGGGTCTTGTCAGTAGAAAATCGTAAGTTGGGGGCTGTAAGCGCCATAAATAAAACATCCTTTTTTTATTTATTTAAGAAAAACAAGTTTTGCACCATTTGCTCCTCTACTTTATGGAGGCGAGTGCGTGGCCCTTTGCACTTACCAATGTACGCTCCTGTACTTTCTGCTACTTCGCGGCTGGCATGAAAATGAATTCGCCAATTTTCTGAGGCACAAAATTGGGCTCCTCACGTCGCTCGAATCACTCACAGTTTGTGTAACAGAAACAAATATTCTGCTAGATTATTATCACTCCTTCCGAACTTTGGCGCGACTGTGAGTTCGAAAGGGTATTTGTAAGACCTCGTAAGCCAGTGGAAAAACTAAAGCGCCGTGCCTGTAATGTCGAGGGAAGTCCAACCAGCCTTTTTACTCCTAATCCTGTTATTGCCTTCACCACGGCACGAAAACTTCAACCTTCATTGTTTCATTTCGTGTTTCATCGCTACTTCGCAGATTTTGAACACGGCCCGTTGCGAGGAATGTAAATGCACGGGACTCTTTCCCGCATACTCTAAATGCGGCGAGGAGTTCCAATTTGCCGCCCGCAGGTGACAATTCATCCTTACAAAAGCAATACCGCCAAGTCACGCGAACCACCTGTGTTCGCTAACGTGCGGCCTATACAAGCCAGCATATTTTCGGTAACGTATCTCTATCACAATCAGAATGCCCCAGCTGCGCCAGATTAAACCCCTCCGGATCCACGGCGTCGGACGACACTGCAACTCGACAGTTAAAGCGCCGTCGGACCGCCTGGGTTTGCAGCGCCGCCTGACGGCGCTCTAACGCAAGTTAAAGAGCCGTCGAATGGCTCAACCCTAGTGAGAGTCAGGGACGGCACCCTAGACACTGCGAATGGATAAATCTCGCACTTTGATGCGACTCTAACGCAGGGACAACTTTCTGTTGCTATGGGGAGAAAGATATGGGGAGAGGGGTAATGGGAGATAACTGCGCTGTGTTGCTGCGACGAAGCAGTTCCCAAAATAAACCAGTTTCGGTTTCAGTTTCAAAGTGACAAATATGCATTCGATACAGCTTCATTTCTTCGCATGAGCTCCGTGGTTAAGTGTATTGAACCACGATCACCGAGCATACAGGCGTATTGGCGTCTCCTTCCCCACCCTGAAGTTCACGGAGTAAGATAAAAAGGAGCGACGACTTCGCTCGCTCCGACGGGCCCTTAATCATGGCCACCGAGATTCCCCCACCCGGCCAATAAACTGAAAAATGCACTCGTCCCAAGACCAGAAAAACTGAAACGTTCACATGCCGCGAAATGCCGCATAAGCAGCGGCCCAACGGGCTGAACGATGCATTCGATGCATAGGTGCGCACTGCTGCCTTGGCGGAGCCTGGGGGAACCAGCACGCTTACAAAATTTGGCTGGGGCGCATGGCGATTGGGACGGCCGGAGCAAAACGCGCGTCGGGTGATCTCGGAGGCCAAGCCTCAATACAGAACAGGGAGGATTTTAGAGAAGCAAAGGTCGCTTTGCTTTGTGCGAAAAAGCGGTGCCGGCGTCGTGAACACAGCACGCCCGCTATGGCGCTGTAAACACGGCTTTGTAAACAGCGTGCTTTTTGCACAGGCCGCTTGAGCTCCTTATAACATGACTGCCCTCGCACGGCGGCCGACGGCTGCTGCTCCAGGCCGGACTCGACCTCCTCCTCCCGCGCGCGAAAGGGCCGTGAGTCCGGCCGTGCGCCGCTGGCTCCTGGCTGGCACGCTGGTCGCGTGTTTATCGCCGCGCTGTGGTGATGTTACCAGGTGACCAGATGGCCTCGTCACAGACCACAGTGAGCAGCAAGTGAGAACAAATGTTTATTGACTCCGCAGTTTACAGAGGCGATTATTTCATTTCGTCGCTGCACTGCGTCGCTGTCGTGACAACATTTTTTTTTGCCATAAAAATCGCCTTGCGCAGATCAGGCCTGAAGTATTGACCGACAAGGTTTCTTTGCCTTCAGCGGAGTGCATAACACTCACATTCTGTTGGAAGAATCGAATATTCTGCCTCGAGGCCTTCCGAGGGAATCCCACATTTGCATTCCACAAGCACTCAATTCCCGTGTTTTGCCGCCTCTCAAAAACTGATACGCAAAAGCACATAACAGAATAACAGCACGAAACCGGGGCTCCGCGCACATGAAACGTGGCCGTTGCAGCGGTTCAATTTGTGCGGCTTTGTGGTTGCGAATTCAGGAAAACGAGGTGGAGCACCAGTGGTGTTCGAGAAGTGAGTAATTTGCTCAACGGATGCTTGATAAAACTTGTTAATAGTATTTTTAAATAACACATGCAAGCGAACTTGTGGGCTCTTTGACCGGAATGAATGTTTTGTAGTCTATACCAAAAGAACCTTGGCTGCGCCGTCTGGTGGGCTGGAGCGAAAACAGCGCTTGGTTGGTCACGTGGGGCGTCGATTTTTGCGCCGCCTAAGGGAAGACAGGAACGTCCAAGCTTGAGAGGCCTGCCTCATGTCCGCCTTTCCGGAAACCAGTATAGAGTGTTATCATGAGCAGGCAACATGTGCGCGCCGCCATATCTGTGGCCAACCTTTGCTAGGAGTTGTGCGCACGGCCGAAATGCCGCAATCAGGCCCTCCTCTTCTCCCCGTGCCTCATGGCGGCCACAGGTCCGGTTCGCCAGGAGAAAGAAAACTTAAGAGAGGCTCTCACCCCAGCGCTGCCGGACATTTCTGTAAGTCGAATGGCGGACCATTGGCCCTCCAGCCATTGGCGGAGTTTTGCTCTCTCTCTCGGTGCACCTTCTCCGTCCTCCGTCCTGTCGCCTCTTCTTGTCTCTGCATCTGCGCGCCGAGCCGGCGGAAATCAGGTAGGCAGGTGAAGGCCGTTGTGCAGCGCGTCGTGAACCTAAACGCGCGGTTACACTTTACACGTCTTCAGTGTGGCGCAGCAAGTTTGCGAAGCGGCTCGCTCTAACAATGCACAATGCTCGGTGCCAGGCTGTGCAAGTCGCGATGGTACAAAGGAATTGGGCGTCATTTCACCGGTTAGTGCAATTCCGCTGACAAGTATGCTGTACATTGGTGTGCACTCCTTTGTTTGCAATCGCCGCCGTTTAAGGTTCCCAAGCGATGGAGACCGCCGCAAACAGTGGGCAAAGCCGTGCGGCTACCGGATAAGTGCCCAATTTGCGTTGCAGTTTCACTGCCAATCCCAAGTACTGTCAATTAAACGGCCGTTCAATATATATAGTACAGTACTTCATGCGATCACGCCTAAAAAATTGTGGAAGTTTTTTAACGTTGTTCGCGTGCCTTCGACAGAATTTTTTGCGAAGGAGGAGGAGGAGGAGGAGGAGACGGGCAAAACGATTGAGTAAAAAAAATGAGAGGGTGGGGGGCGCAATAAACTTTTTTTCGCCCGTTTCATTGTCAGTGTAAATAAATTCAAGTGATATCGTTGAAAACGTTCATACACTAATCTCGCAGTATGAAGCGTTGAAAAGCAAATCCAGAGCAAGACCACAAAAATCAGCTGATCTTCCAGTCAACAGCCAGCGATGGAATTAACGCCGTAAAGGGGTAAAAGCGCTCTAATGCAGCGGGCGATCAAAAATTTGAGTTGCAGGTGAGTTGTTTTATCACTTCCCGCTGAGTGTGAACGGCGCGTTCACATTTAGCGCCGCGGTCGTGACGAGAAACCCAGTGCCAATGTTAAATGTCACATCGCCCGTGCCATCTTGAGGGAAGCCGTTTCGCAAGCGGACGACAAGGCAGGCGCTTAGGGCTGCGGCAGGCGGGCTTTTTTGATAATATAATGACTCGAACATAAGCAGCAAGCAAACCGGGGGCCTGTTTTTCTTTTTGTTTTTTCTCGTGCGGCACCGCGATGACGCGAAAAAATTGGATCAACCTTATCTGCACAACCCCAGCCTCTGCAGCGATCACAGCGATCAATTTGTCAATTTACTTCCAAAACTGTTGCCCACTGAACGCAAAGTAATAACTCAGCGCATCTACCTATCGGGCATGAAGCCCTGCCGCCGCAGATCAGTTGGCCAGCCGCCGCGCTCGATTGTCCTTGGTGGAGTGTATCGCCCGTGCCAGGTTTTTAGGGCTGCTTTTTGAAACCGGCGTTTCTTTTTGTTTTTTCTCGTGCGGTGAGCATCAGTTAAAGGTCAAAACCTCGGGTACTTCTATCCTGCGCACTTTTGAGGCCGATATATCTTTTAAAGAAATTGCTGTTCGATCACGCCGGCAGGAAACGAACGTCGTCTCAAGCTGTTGTTTTGCGCCAGCAGCGCTTAGCGAAACTTACTATTATGTGTTTTTAGGGGCAGCAGAACTGCCATTTCAGTCTCCGTACAAAACTTGTAGCTCCTGCTTGGTTTAGAAAAACTAATTGTGCACATAATGGAAGTAATTGTGCCTTTCTGCTTCACCCCGCTCTTTAGCCCGTTTTTTCTTTTCTCTTTCATTGCAGGCGTATGCAGCTGCTAGAAAAGAAATACGGCGCCCTCACAGAGCTGGTGTGCGTCCTGCGGGGCAAGCCTCAAGAGTGCCGTTTTTTGCGGCATCCGTGAGCAGCAGCAGGTTTAAATACAGTGATGGTAATTAGCACACTTCGAAACTGATCTACAGAAATATTCAGAAATAAATAGCGAGGTCGACTGGTGCCCTTTTATGTGCATTTAGGTGCCTTTCCAGCTACTGCTATTTGAATTTACAATGACTGTGGAAAATGAAAAAAAAAGAAACACATTTTGGTCATGCTCTTCATGTGCTAGAATATGAAAAAAAAACATTTTGGTCATACTCTTCAAGTGCTAGAATATTTTTTGCGAGACGTGGTTTCTGGCCAGGAAATGATAACTCATGGCTATCGCCTTCATTTTGGCTAATTTAACTGTTATGAAATGGGGATCTGTACAGTGAGCACAAGGACTTCATTGAATTATCAGGCCACATTTTGTCACACTGCGAAAAGTTACGCTTGTGTTCCACTTTTTGGGAAGTGCGTTCATTGCTTAGAAAAGGAAAAGTTCACACATGAATTGATAGGCATACTTGAAATTGAATGTTTAATAATATGTGCATTAGAGACCCTTCAGTTGCACTCCCAAAAAAAGAAATCGAGTATCGAAGCCCTGCTATGTAGCAGGGAAGGGGCGAGATGACGTGTTGGTTTCGGTGTGCTTTTAGCCTTTTCATTGGTTGTAATCGCATTGGTATGTTTATTCCTTGAATAAACAATCAGTCACAGTTCACTGCTTTGTCCTGCCTTTGTTCATATTGCTTTTTAAGACCCACTTTTCATTATGCAATACCAACTAGCTTACCAATTCATGTTCTTTGTGCACCACCAAAGCTTAACATTGGTGTTTCTCGGGCATCAGCAGCAAGGCTTGTTAAGTTAACTTGTCTTACTTACACCTAGGGTAACTGCTAACAGCAGCTTGGGACACTATTAAAAATGGCATGATGAGAACATGTCTATCAAGAAACATTTTATTACACTATCAATAAACACCACCCAACCACAGTTCACAATGTAATTACCCATCAGTTAAATATTAGTGATAGTTGCAGTAGGTCACAGGAGCACCTGATGCAGTCTGCCGATTCTCTTTTGTTGTCACTTCTGCACTACTACTTGGAGCTAAACAAGAGCAAGGGAGCCTTGCTGGGGGTACAAAAAAAAATTACACCCATCTCCCCGAAGGGAACCACTGAGTAGGATTGCGGAGCGTCATGGGGTTCCGTTTGCGTTTCCGTCATGTTTAATTGCGTCAGCGCACCCGCTGACGGGACTGTTGCTTCCATCCTACTTCATCTGAAGAAGCACGGAGTCAAGCGAAGCAAGCGCAGCACTGAACGCGCCGCTAGTCCCCTTTATATTCACAGCTGTAGGAGAGGAGACTACGAGAGAGAGAGCCGCGCATGCGCGCTGAGAGAGCTGAAGCGAACGGAGGAGGCGCGCGCGCAGACGGTCTGGAGAGGAGACTACGCAGGTGTTGGAAAGGAGGGAGGTCCGCCACCGGGTCGCCACCGGTCAACAAGTGACATACCCCCGAGCATAAGACACTCCGCATCTAAAACACGGAAACACCATTTTTTTCCATTCCATTTGTTTTTTGTGTGTGGGTGCATTCACTTGTAACCTTCCATTCTTTGTGTTACGATTGATACACATAGCCATGCCCTATTGTGCCACAGTTAATCTAAAGCAAGGGTGATGAAACACCCGGGCCACATGTGGCCTGCAGACCGTTTTGAGTTTTTTTTTTTTGACCTTTTGATGTACTAAAGGATCACCGTAAAACCAAATATCAGTGCCTAGATTTTAGTCATCCTGGAGATCAGTACTGATATGTTTCTCAAATGGTGACACCAAATTCCATACAGAAATGACCAAGCATATTTACAATGTGTGGGAAAGGACTTGTTCGTTTGAACGGCAGCATTAGGTGACAATTTGTTACACCCCACTCCCCCCTGCCTTTCTTGCATTGCAACCTTCCATGCGGGACTGAACTTCTTGACTGTGGCTTGCTTGCTCACTGATGTGAGTTGAGACCCCTCATGTCACTAACTAAGATGCACAATTTTTTTTGCACAAAACATTAACAACTCTTAAAACTTACATACTACGACGACAATCATCAATGTCAGTTTGGACAAAAAGGGAAAGAAATACTGACATTGGGCAGCATTACAAACACCCTGTATTTTTTGTGAAGACACAGAACTAAGCTGAAGAACGTTTACTACAGCAGCAGCAGCAGCATAAAATGGACAGTGGTGTAACAACTGACAAAAAATAACCTACCTAAACCATTGGAATCAAAATCACGAGCGTAACAGTTCAAAATTGGGCTTGATGTCTTCATCTAGACTCCCATTGCTTTAAGCTCGCAATGGGTGCTGCCATTCACTGCGTGGAATAGCATTTCACATTATGGAAAATTCAGAGGGCTTATTTTACACATTACAGCACATCAAAACTTTCACCGCCAAGAAATGAGGTAAATCATCGGTCAACAGTCCAGGAAACAGTTTTTCATGTCTACAGGAGCAAAATCCTCATAATGTTCTGTTTGAACAGAAGAGTGCATTCGTACAGATGACCAGGGCTAAAATCTTCATGACAGAACATAACCGCAAATCACACAATGAAAACCAAGACATCTGTGCGTTTAGATACTACAGCGAAACAAAAAATTGGCCGCGTATCTGCTCCTTTCGTTGTAAATGCCGTCAAAAGACGATAGTCTTTATCGGCTTTTGCGAAGTAAATGCCTCCCTTCACTTTCCCGCTCACCTCTCATGTTGTTCCTCTTGCGTCGCGCTCCTCCCAAGGTAAAGACGCCAAAGGTTTGCTTAAATCATTTTAAATTTCCCGCGTTCCACTGCTCCAAACCGGGTGTCTCGATGCGAACGCTGCCGTACGGCGAAGACGCGCGTTAATCTAGGCGCCCTACTTCAGCGTTTATAGAATCGCGTTTCCCTACTCCACGTGCGTTGCAAGCAGAACGTGGAACCTATCTAGTGGAACCTTGCGTAACTGTTGCCGGTTGATTTCTTAAAATGGCGCCAGAAGCTATATTGGCGCGGGCGACAGCAGGCGACGGCGGAGTGAATTCTTTTTCTGCAGTTGATGAAGTATTTAATTTCGCAAATTCAAGCATGTATGATTTTTTTATAAAGGAACACTGCAAATATCACTTCTGTATTGATTTGTTGTCTCATAGTTTGCGTAATGTCTTGTTCTTCTTCAACAATGTTGACAAGTAATGAACATTACACCGGACATAGAACGGGTAGATTTAGTTTGACTATATAAGACTATTGCGCAGGCATTGTTTTGCTTTGGCCGGGTGGCTGAATCGGGTCACAGACAGACGACGGACAGACAGACAGACAGACATACAGACGGACCAAAATTTCTGGGTTTAAGGAGCCCAAGAAAGACTATCGTCTTTAAAAATTGCATCAATAAGTCAATCATCAGGAATTGCACTACCTGGTACAGTAGCCTGTGCATTGTGCTGTTATGCCCATCGCTGGGTAGTCCCTAAATCATACTTCCAATAAATACACATGGTTTGCGACGATTTAGATGCCCACCACACAACATTTTTTGCACACCCGTTACCACACACACTAACCATGCGTTGCATCCTGGCTGTCTTAATGGTCATGTTCGCTTTCTAACCAGTGGCATTGGATGCCTGGTGCACTTTTCACTGTTGCCCAGTATCAGCATTTTATTGCGGCCATTCCCATTCCATCCTCTTCTGTGTGGCTAAGGTGTTGTGCTGCTGGACCCAAGGACATTGCAGGTTCGATTCCCAGCAACTTTTCTGACAGAGGCGAAAAGCAAAAACGCCCGTGTCTGCGAGATTTCGGCGCACGTTAAAGATCCCCCCCCCGCCCCAGGTGGCCAAAATTAATCCGGAGCCTTCCACTACGGCGTGCCTCACCCACCTATTTCCCACACAATAAGGGAAACTGCTAGACATTGTTGTCTCAGCCAAACTGATGCACACGGCTTGCTGGAAAATGCCTATTCGAATGGCACAACTGACTGGCTCAGATTTGCTAGAGCTGTGCAGACAGCTACAATTTTGTCTAGCTCGGTGAGCCTCTCGTTGTGCTTCACAGTCACGAGATCAATTGGAATAGTGCTTGACAGGATTCGGTATCGTCCTCTAAGTAGCCCAATTACCCGTTCTACATGAATGCGGACATTAGCCAATTTTCGAGTTTTTTGGACGTCCCAAGCCGATAACTGCGATTTCCCCCTAGTGAAAGCCGGCATTTCTAGCTTGGCTGAGTGGATGCCAACAGCATCACCTATTGTGAATCCTCTGTCAGCCAACACTGTGTCACCTGGTACAAGGTTATTTAAGATGCCGCAAGACTCGGTAAGGCGCTTGTCGCTGGTCCGACCACCCCAACCCTCGTGAAGTGACTGCACTCGTGCTTTAGTGACAACTGCACTGTTGACCGCATCACATGTGCCCACCGACTGCAACGAACTTGCACCTCGCGCAAGCCTTAGCCACTGAGACACCGCGGCGGGTTATATTTGCAGCATTGGTAAAACCATTTTGGAATACTGCAACTTGCCAAGGAATTTAGTCCTGTCAGTTTTACCTTGCAATCTGATTATACTCACATTTTTTTGCAGTTTGTTTTTAGTTGTAAATTAAGTGTATCAAGTCATTTTTTTTGCGTGTTTGCCATTCAGCAGAAGACTACTGCACTTACTGGGCACGTCTGGTATTGATGGTCATTTGTCCTCAACACATCCTGTATTTACAGATTTCTTTTCTGACTCCAACAACTGCATCGGTGAAGCAATTTTGTAAGCCTGCAGCTCGTCGTCTTGTTCAGTTGTTATTAACGTGCTATGTTAGAGAAATCACATCAATCTCAATTATCTTTTTAGTTTAAGAGTGTGGCATTACTTTGTGTATTTACCAGAAAACTATTACCTGTCTGTATAATGCCTTTAAATCCCTATTTCTTTGAACTGTTTCAACACTTTTCTGTGTATGATACTGTCCAGTTGCTGTGATTTTTTAACACGAGGAAAATGCAAATACCATTTTAAGCAGTGACATCACAAATGACATACTGTGTGCTGAATAAACTTTTTCTGTTGTTGGTTGCCACTAACCTGTTGCCTACTAACAGCTTTGCAGGCTTTGCTAAAAGACCTACAAAAAAAAAATAAGTAGCAGATAGTGAATTTTCACTATTGTAAACGCGATACCCAGGACTCTGCTGGGAAAAACTCGTCATTGTGTACATAGAAGGGAACTTAGTATCTGGCACACAGCATCACTGAAAAGCAATTTACATGCCCATCATAGCTAAAACATGCTAAAATTCACACTCACTGCTACATTGTAATTTTTTTTTATTCTAAGCATCCCCTTTTATTCATGCCCCTTGCACTTGCGATAGATGCACTTACGGTTGATGCACAAAGATTTGGAGTATTTAACATTCAATACACCTTTTATTAAAATGGGGTAGGAACTAAGAATTGAGCAAATGGGGCAGTAAAAATTGGAACAATTCATATGGTGAAAGGTGTTGGAGGGCCAGAGACAGATGTGATGATAGTTCCAGGGTGCTTACTGCTCCTACCCTTGTTCTACTCTCCCCAAGTAGGAGCTGTGCAGTACGGTCTCCCACTGCTATTAACACTTGCAACTTGGTGTGGCTGTGTGAGGACGCTGACATAGCATGTGTGCTAGGCCTGCTCCTTCCTGGCACCTGTGGCACTCTGCAGGGGGGGTGGGGGGACAGCTACTGTTACCTGTCCTGGTAACAGTAGCTGTAGACAATTAAGCTCCGACACGAATTTGTCTGGAGGTGTCTCCAACCACAGATTCCTGGGAGGGATACAGGCTCAGGTCAGCTGACAGTGTTGGGATATCCGTGTAGGACACTACTCGTTCCTGCCTGACAGTGAGATGAAGCCACCGTCCAGATTGACGTGCGCTAGGTCGGTGAAGCCGCAAGCGGCGTTGTGTGCGGATTCACTCCTGGCCATGCCAAAGAGGGCAGCGGTCCAGATTAGATCCAGAATTAGCGGTCCAGACTTGCCGGTTCGTTTTTCGGGGTCGAGGCCAAAAGTTAGAGGTACGGACGCCTCTTCGGAGATCTGCCCTCGGGAGAAATTTAGGATTGCAGACTTGGAGGTTTTAATTAACAGCGATGCTGTTGAGCAAATCATTTCTGTATGGTGTCCGCAGCTTTTAAAATACTACGAAAATCACACCATTCATGCTCGCGTGCCTTGATACGTGCATAGTTTGTCGCGGATAGTGGATAGGCCACAGATAGTTGGCATGGCCGAGGAAAGGAAGAGGCCGGTGTGCTTCGACAGGCTCGGCGTGCAAAGCATCTGCTAGAGACGATAAGTCATGCTTACAGGGCGGCACAAGAAAACGTCGATCAAAACGACGAGCTCACTCTGGCGTTGCTCAACGTAAGTAATGAATAATGCCATCCCGCCGACGTCAACCACGGCACCACGACAATAAAACTCAACTTTGTGTCCGTCAATGATCAAGTCCTGCACGTGAGCGCAAGCTTCCCTGAATTTTTTTTACTGTTCTGGTTTTTGTGAAGGCCACCATTGCCAGTGCAATGGCTGCTGCTTCATACACCACTGGGGTATGAAGCGGGCCAGAGGCAATGGAGTTTCCCTGGTTATTGACTACAGCAACTAATATTACGTCGAGACGAAAATAGTTGGCTGCGTCCCTGTAAATCACGTCCTCACATTTAGCTTAGCCTTTGCGCAGAGCTTGCGCCCTGGCCTGTCGTCGCTCGTCGTTGTAATTGGGGTGCGTTTCACGAGAAGAGGGGAATGAGGGATGCAATCTCCGCGTTGTTGGAATAGCTACTTGTAAAGTCGTGCTGCAAGGACGGTTAATGTCCAATGTGCTTAAAATGCGACTCATTGTTTGGCTGTTAGCTAAAGCTCAGTGCTGCCTTAACCTTTGTAGAAAGTGTACGTCTGAAACTGATCATGGTATGCAGAAAAGAGTTTTCCTCCATGTTCAAGAACCTTGTCCATGCATGGAATGAGAGATAATGGCTGGAGAATTTCAATCGTAAGCTTTTTTTCAGGTTTAGGGATTAAAATATTTTTGGCTCTTTTCCACTGTTTCGGAATGTGCCCTCTATCCCATCACATATTGAGCTAATGAGTGAGGGCTTCCAAAAAGTCATAACCTAGATTACAAGCATTTGTTCCTGATGTCGTTTTGCCTAAAAGCACATTTGTTTTGTGCAAAGGGCCGTAATGGCAGCCGCGTACCTTGCCCGAAGTAATGTTGAGGAGGGCATTATTCCGGCTCGAGTAGGGGGGCAGTACCTTGGCAGCACAGCTTGCAATATGAAGATCCTGAATAACCTTCAATAGTTCTTTGTCCGTGCTACCAAACTGATAGGGAATGACACTTATGGCGAATTCCATTGGGAGAGCAGGAGCACTCAAAAGCACTCTGAAAGTGCTCTCTCCTGAGCAGGCGTGTTTCAGTGGTCGAACAGAAGTAGGAGCACTGTCATCCAGGGGTAGTGCGAGACCACTTTCGTGCTCTGAGAGCAGTTGGGAGCAGTTCGATCTGCTCCCGCTTGAAAATTCGGATTGAGCACAGTACGATACGAAGGAAGTCACATGACCTTTAACGTCATATCCTCCCCTTTGTGTGTGTGTGTGTGTGTGTGTTGTGTTTTGCTCCCTTTTATCGGGGAGCGCGGCAGTATCCATCGTGCATTTGCAACTTTGTGGAATGGGCAGCAAGCCCTACGAGCATGCGAATGCTTCACACCGCCACACGTGCTTTGCCCGGCTTTGCTCACACATGCTTTTCCGCAGAGATTGCTGGGATGCCTAAAGGCTGGAATACGTGGAGCGAACTTTCACGACAAAGTTCGCGCGGCAGGAAATCTCTGAGCTACCGTACTTATCCAATTCTAACGCGCCCCCGATTCTAACGCGCACCAGATTTTTCTGACAAAAAAACAAAAAACTTGCAACTCCGTTTGTAACGCGCACGGAACTTTATAACCCAGACAAACGAATGCGGGAGAAATGGGCGATTTATTCCCCAAAGTAATTTCGCTCATCTCACTCCTCGTCGCTTTCCGCTGACCAGAACATCTCGTCCTCGGTGCCGGCCAAGAGCCCTTCGCGATGCCACACTTCTGAACGAACATTCAACCATGGTCGATGGGATCGTGGCCCACGCCTCGCACGCCCATCCCGCGAGCTTCTGCCAGAGCCGCACGCTTTCAGCCGACCGCTCGTTTGAACGCGTGAGAGCCGCTGCTGCCGTTGCTGTTTATCAAAGCGCGCAAGTGGAACAATTTGACGATTTGTATGAACGCCGATAGAAAAGTCTAGGCGCATATGGTTCCTGCGTCCGAAAAATCGTTGCTAAAAGCTTTAGCGCCATCTTGACATGGTGATGGCGATGGGTGGAACGAAATTTCTGCTGTTTCGGTTTCGAATCCGATGCTAACGCGCATGTGATTTTTCGGCCTATTTTTCCGGAAAAAGGGCGCGCGTTAGAATCGGGTAATTACGGTACATGGAGCGACGACATGACACGCGCCGCCGCGCTGCCGCTGGGCTGCTCTAAATTAAAGCCCCTCCGCCGCGGCCCTGCCCATAGGAGGGGCTTTACTCTCACTGAACTCCATGCCCAGAATCAACGGTGCTGTTCAGTAAACAGACCCAGTGAAGGAGCTTTCCCACTTTGGTTGTACATCATTAACGATTCTGCGTGGGGCGGGGGTGTTTCTTCTACTGAAATATTCGTTCTCAGTTCTCAAAAACGCCAAGGGCTGAAGAGGGAGAGAGAGAGAGAAAAAAAAAACGAACGGCACCGGGGAGATTCGCACGAACGACTACAAGAACAAGTAGCCGGCAGTTTAACCTCTACTTCACCCCAAGAGATGGTGCATATGAGCAAAATAGCCTCTGTTACTGGTTTTTTGTCGTATTTGAGACGCCCCTCGTAGTGATACCGCCTGTTCCTCACTCGCCAATCTTGCAGACAGGCCTCATATTGCTGCTACTGCAAGTAGTGTAGCCGGATCGCCCATATTTAACCTGATAAATGCTATCATGCATGCCCATACAGCCGGTCGGGACCGTGTTTTCCCCTCGTCGTTTTTTTCCTCTCCCACCTGCTCTCCGGGTGCGTGCCGCACTCATGGCAGGTGCAGTGGCCCTGCTCCCGCGTGCCCCCAAGTGTTCTGTCACCTACTCCTCACTGCACGATGCCACTGCTCCTGTTCTCTCAATGGAATTCCCCATTAGGTTGCATCAATGTATGGCTTGGCTCTTACCGAGATCGATTAAGCATCAGACGACGTTTCATGTCTTGGGTAGTTGCTTCTCACGGTGCAATCGCAAGCTGCATGCCAATTTTGTCGCAATAACTGAGTATTCTTCAATGTGTTGGTCAAGCCAATCCAGGCGACAAAACACGTTGCAACTGACTTTGTTCTTGCGGAGTTGCTGTTGCAAACCACTTTTGGCCTCCCACATGTGGGGAAGCTGCAAGTCAACCTGGCATTGGTTCCCTGCTTCAAATGTATAATTAGTTGCCTGCTCAGCATCTCGGCCCAGTTGATCCGCCTTTGCCTTGATGTTAGTTATTTCTCAGATATGTGGACCAATCACCGAGTGTGAGGAATCCCGCTGCACCACTGAGAGCCCTTGAAATGCATCTCAGTAAATGAGGATAAGCGGGCCTACCAGACCTTCGTTTGATGTTGCCGGGTGGTCGCTGCCGAGATTCTCTTATGTGTTGCGTAAAGTGGTCTTCCTTTACGTGTGTTCTGTAAAAGTGAGGCAAGGCTGCTCACACTGCTGCTCATCACTGCTCACACTACTTCCGGTGCAAGTGGGATGCGTATGGTCAGTGGTAAGGGTGAGGCCTTCTTGTTGGGCATCAAGCCAAAGGTTTTCGCTTTTTAATGGTGGCATGCTTGCAATCCCCACTTAGTGTGATGTGCATAAAATCACCGACAATGACGTAATGTGTCGAAATGGAAAATTTCAAGAGTTTTCTAAAAAAGCTCGGTCAATTTGGAGGTGTTGCGAGAAGGGCTCCATACGTTTAGGAGAAACGTGCCGGTCAGCCATGTTTTGCATTTAGTAATTAATTCGATGCAACAATACTCGCATCCCGGCCGGCAAATTTCACTTCTTTTCACAGACGCAGAAGTTTTGACGCCTCCGAACGCTCCAAGTTCTACACCGTGTTTGCCATTTGAAAAGACTTTCCACACTGATGAGTTCTACACTGTTTGTTGATTAGTACACACATACCCTGAAGTCACTGACCAAAGAACTGAAGCGCATGAAAAATTCCTTGCCGGCCTGACCCCTGACCCGACAGGCACAGTCAGCCCTGTGCGGCAGCAGCGGCTCACCATTGTTTGCATTGCTGGATGTAAACAAATCTTTCCTTTGCAGCTACGTCAGCTGACTCCTTAGCCATGATTGGCTATCCGGTTTTGCATTGCCGAGGCGCAACGAGGGGATTCAGTCCTAGAGCGATCTTGTCCTCCCTCGCAAAGCGAGAAAAAGCGATGCCCGGCTCATCACTTGCGATGTCACGCAATGTGCCAAGTCGCCAGTGGGAATGTGCCTTTAGACGATTGGTGAGCACTTTGGAACTGTCCGCTGACGGAGGCCAGACGCACGTGCAGTCGATTTTATGGGGCCCATTCCCCTTCAAGCAGCGTCCTCAAAGAACCGGTGATGCAAATGTTGAGACCGGTGATTTCAGCACCAATCTTATCCTCAAATTGCACTAACATGGCTTTGAATGTCGCACGAGGGTTTCCATGATCTGTTCTCCAAAATTTTGAAGCACACCTTCCGTAACGTACTAATCATCCGACCCTGAAGCAAGGGGGGTTTGCCAAGGCCAATTTTCTTGTCCCAGTGTTTTAACTGAGTAGAGCCAGATGGAGAATTGTCCATTGCATCTGCGGACCCAATTTCTGAGGAGCCCCAAGGTCGGTAACCCTGCTGTGGCTGGAGTCAACGATGGCCTGAGATGCTGGTCTGACGTTTTGGAAGAGGCGGGGTTCACAGTGGTGTCGACTCCCTTAAGTTCAGTTAGGGCTGCTTTTAGAACTTTTTCTTTGCAACGATAATGGACTCAAGCATGTGATGGATTTTGTTAATTTCTGAGCATGAATCGGAATGTCTGCCGTGAGTGTATTGACTCTGGGGGACCATGTGTCTCTGAGTGTGTTTGCCGTGGAAGACTGTAGCTGCCCAGCTCACCTTGTTGTTTAGGTTGACTCTGTTGGCATGGATATGGCCGCCTGTCCTCGATGGTTTTGGCCCTCAGTGCTCGACAGCCGACGACGCAACGTCCAGCGCACACAATCCCAGCTCCGGGTGGAGTTGTCCTTGGTCGCCGGTCCACAGCTCGCATTCCCTTGGCTTTGCTGCAACCAAGGAAAGGAGCCCAAATGGTCACTCTCCCCAGATGAGGCCCTAAAGAATTTTTTACTGCTCCTTTCTATTGTCCTCGTCCTTCACGAATAGTCACAATCTGCGCATAGAGTGTAAATCCCAAAGTGCTAGGACTTGATTTTAATGAAGCCTGTCGCGTGCTTAAGCTCCCAATCAGAGGTCAAGAAAAAAACGTTCAATGCATTACTGACCGCTACTCGCTAAAACGCTTCAACAAGGCCGAAGCCACATGTAGCCAAAGCAACAAGCACGAAATGAACATCGTACTGTTAAACTAGGCCGTACAGCCAGTGTCTTCTTGGCAGGAGGCACTTATTCATGTGGCAGCATGTAATGCCTTTCAGCTGCTGCTTGCATCAATCTAGAGTTTTGCTCCCGTGAGTACACCCCATTGTTTTTCTCAACAGCTGCGTAGTTTAATTTGACCCAATGCAAGTGCAGTTACTAATACGCCTGCAGTGCACTGGCCTTGAATGCAGGATCACACATGCTTGGTGCATTGCTACCGTGGTATGCTGCACGTATCAACTCGACTCAACAGTGTGTCACCTGACAACCTCCAAATGCACACCTGAAACACCTCCTTTAGTTCTTTCCAGGGTGCTCATTCTTCACAGTCCATCAACTGTTGGTACAGCCAAAATACTTTTAGGGGTTGGGGGTGTATGGAGGTATGGGAGAATGGAAGGAGCCTTGCCAAAATGAATGCTAGCACTTGCTTATGTGCAGCATAGTAAAATGTTTGGGGGAGGGGGTTCAAAACCCCTCCGCGCTGTACCTGGAGAATCCTATCGGCCATCTGGGAGGCCATCACTGATGTGTTGCTGGGGCATTCTTGGCTCGTTTCTCTCTCACAAAGGTGAGCACATGGAGGAATTATTTGTGCACTTGACAGCACCTGAGGATTCACAAGGATTGTCAGCTGCTGATAATGGCTGAGCTGTTGGGTTGACCTTTTTTCTGTGCAGCTTAGCAAAGGGGTCAGCCTCGGGTAGAATGTTTACTAGCACTGATGAGAGGCTGAAAGTTGGGACGTAAAGAGTAGTCAGGTAGTGGATGTTCACACGTATTTAAAGAATTGGCCATCATATGGCTTATGTGAAGACTATGACATGCTTTTCATCACTATCAGAAGTGGGGTAGGTCCAGTCCCTTTAAGGGACCGTGGCACACCATCTTGCATTCGGGACAGACGCAAACACCCACACATCAAAACGTTCGACAAGTACTCCTGTAATGATGCCAGCATTTACGGAGGTGAAGGATAAAAAAATCTAAAATGAAGTTTGCCTTGGAGGTGCAGTGTCGCTTTGGCACTGCACATTTTTATACGTTTCAACACGAATTTTGCATAATCAACATAAAAAAAAAAGTTGTACAACTGAAACTGAAAAGCAACACAGGCTGCATAAACTTTCCCTTTCTTAAGAGAAGCAAAAATAGGCCAGAAACATGCATACGCTATGCCAAGTTTTTTCTGCAGCCATGTGTGCTAGTGGTGGCTGGATGGCTTTTTGTTGACTTCGCCGGACTGGGGGAGTGGCTGTTGACAGCCAGTGGTTGATCTCATGCTTCAGACCTGCAAGAGTGAGTATATAACATGTGAACTTAAACATGCCGCGATGCACAGTCTTACAACAGTCAGTTCACCAGTGACCACTTAAGTTGAAAACGACTTGTGCTTGCTTTGTAGCAGGTATGTACGAACACTTTGATGACTATGAGGTTTAACACACTGACACTACACAGGCGATGAGGCACACCGTAGTGAGAGACTAAGGTTCATTTTGACCACTTGGGGATCTTTTAACGTGTGCCAAAATCACGAACATGGGCGTTTCTGCTTTTCGCCTCCATTAGAAAAGCGGCAACTGTGGCCAGTTGCCGCTTTTCCAATATGACGTCTGGACTAGAAGGTATGTAGGCAACGTTTAACAAATACACATATGTGCAGACGCAAGGATGGTGAAAACAGAGCCTGCAACTTGCAAGCATATGAATGGTCTGCTTGCCGGTTGGGAAGGTTGGTTGCTTAAAAAAAGAATGGTGCATAAAGTAACATGCTAGATACCATCTGTGCCCAAGGCATTGCTTCAAAATCAACTCGCCTATCCCATGTAATAAATGCAGCTATGTAGTAAAAGCACAGAGGGGGAGGGAGGAATAACCGGGTGTTTTAAGGTGCACAGTAAAATAGCGCAGTTAAAAGGAACGAGGCAAAGATGGAACTAGCGTTACTCCGCTTTGTTCACTAATTAAACGCCCAATTTTTTTTTCATTCCTTAAATTAAGGTACCTTCCGAATCTGGGTCGTAGTAATTTTTCTGCGTCAAGACTTGCGCATTGAATCTACACGGCACCAGCGGAACGGGTTGGTCACTGCAACAGCAGATTTTCTCTGGAATTGGAGTCTGAAGAAAATCTCAGTGATGTCAGTGATTGTCAGTGTCAGTGATTGCCGCGATTTAAATAAAAAACAAGAGTGCGCCTGTTTTTTATCCCTCGTACGAACAACCGACAAGGCATCCAGCGTGCCACCGCGACTGGTGACTGCGAAGCTGATGGTGGCGCATTGCTGCCTGCCTAAGTTTTCATTCCAATTTATTTGAAAACATGTTGGCACACGGGGGCGTGCACGAGTAGGTAGAGCGGTAAAAACGTTAGAGCCCACGTATGCGTGCGACTGCGTCGCGATAGACCAAGTCACGCGTATGCTCGCGGAAAAGCGATCGCCCGAAGGCATATGCAGAAAATGTTGCCGTACGGAAGCCAAACTCGAGAGATTTGTTCAAAGGGCGCTTGCCATCCGTCAGCGCTCGGGTTACAGCATGGCTCGGGAAGTGGCCTAGCATTCGCTACCATCGCTAAATCGGCGTACGCGTGAAACACCTCTCCAAAGAAATTATTCGGTTTTTGTGCTCAACCATGTATTAGAGGGAACTTACCAGACAAAGTCGTGGATAAGGTGCGGGTGCACTTGCGTCGGCATCCACGGCGGCAGCCAACTGCAGTGTCGGACTTTTGCGCGCCGTTCCGGCCGTTCGCTGCCGCAGTTTCATCCTCCGGTGATGCGAAGTTATCGATGGCAGGTAGAGCGCCACCACATAATGTGAATGCGATTAATAATATATCTCTTGACGCCACTACCGATAATGGGTTGAAACGCGGCAGACGATAAACGGGACACCGGTGTTTTTTTTCTCGAGATGTGGGCGCACAGGGCATGCGCTAGCACAGTGGCCACAAGACATGGCGGCTTTCAGTGTGGCCAAGCGAAGAAAATCGCCCTGCTAAAGTTTTGGATGAATACCGTCTATACCCCACGCCAAACTGATGTCTGTACTCCGAGCAACGATTGAGGAACACGGCCTGATTTCCTTCCAAAATGGAGTTGAAATGTCCTGTGACGCCTTTTTAGAGCTGCTCAACACGTACTTGTGATCTACCGCAGTGTCACATCAAGGCCGTAACTATGTCCAACGAGCGGGGATATGCATAGGATCTCGCGTCGCCCCCTACCTGTCCAACCTATACCTGGCGGAGGAGGACCGACGCATTTTTTCGTTATGTGGATGACTATTTGGTTTTGTGCGCGAATGACCTGGATAGTGACGAACGCCTGAAGGGTGAAATCATGGGGAGTTTGAAGACAGCGCCCAGGGACTATCTTTCACACATGAACTACCGGAGAATGGCCACCTGAGGTTTTTGGACCTCAGCCTGCGGTTCGACAAGGGGCATATCTGCTGGCGGTACGAGACACGGAACAGTAAGGGCTTCTTACCCGACGACTCGGCACACTCCAAGAACGTGAAGCGAGCGATTGTAACCATGGCTTTGCGCTCCGCCATTGTGGAGTCCTGCGCGCAATCAGATGACATCGAGCTTCAAACCGGCAGGTAACCAGGCTGCGTAACGCCGGCTACGCGGAAAGCCTCCTGGCGGTTGTGAGCGAGAGCCTACTACAGCGTGTGAAGGGAAGAAATAAGAGGAGACAGAACGTGCCAGCGCACGAAAGGGAATACCGTGGTAGTTCCCTATGTACATGGCTTTGCCCACAACCTCAAAAAAATTGCAGCCAGGCAAGGTGTGTTCGTTCTCTGCAGTGCCCCCAACAAGGCGTATCAAATGTGCCGACGCGTAAACAACGAAGCAAGAGGGAGACATGCACCACCAACCATCGAACAAAATACGCCGAATGCCAGAATGAAGTCGTATACAGCATCTCATTATCATACAAAAAAGTCTACGTGGGACAAACCGGAAGGTGCATTAATGACAGGTCACGTGAACATGCCGCCTCACTCAAGACAACGTCATCCGGCCACTTACCATTCCATTGCTGCACTTGCCCCAAATGCACGGCGCGCATCAACGAGATCAACGTCCTTCGAAA
The DNA here is from genome assembly GCA_013339765.2 of Haemaphysalis longicornis. Taxonomy (NCBI): domain Eukaryota; kingdom Metazoa; phylum Arthropoda; class Arachnida; order Ixodida; family Ixodidae; genus Haemaphysalis; species Haemaphysalis longicornis. The sequence continues at coordinate 203,272,615 of CM023451.1, read as the reverse complement.
GAAACGCAATCGCCCTCGCACGTCAGGTCGTCGAAGCAGTAGCCATCAGCAAGAAAGGTGACAAGTGCGTCAGCCACAGCTTCCGTGGCACTGACAGAGAAAGAACTGGAACTGCTTAGCGATTATCCCATTAACTAATCTTGGAAAAAAAGAGGGTCGCGCTGTGCCAATGTTGTGCAATGTTTCAGGTATATGTGTTCCCGCTTTTTGTTAGTAAACTCAGTTGATAGTCAGCACTGTGTCCGTGTTTCCTTCCTAAGTCCTGTCGTTTTTTTGTTCAAGCTGAAATTTCAAGTCTATATGGAAAGCCAACTCGCCCAAACCCAAGCAATTTTTGTCTCAGTGTCCGGTGCGGGTGCATGACGGTGTAGTTTAGGATCACTCTGCGGTTTTGCCCTGCGGCAGGCTGGCGCCGTTTAGGCAGGCGGACGGAGGGAGGCGGGCGCCAGGCAAGTCGTCTCCATGAGGACGCCCGCGCTGAAGTCAGGCGGCACCGATTTGGCGCGACCACGAGGCTCTGCCTCTCTCCCGCGCCTCGCCTCTGCCAAGCGCTCAAGGCCAAGCGGTCCAGTAGCCTTCCTCCACCTTGCTTGCCTTTTTTCAATCTTTTCGAGGCGGTGTTTTGCTGGGCACACTCTCGCTATGTGGCCTTTTCACCTGGGATTACTCTTGAACTAAACCGTTTGGGGAGTGTTCCAGAGCGAATTGACTGCGCAATTTTAGTGGCGCGGATTAGCGCGCTTCGAGACTGGAATATTTGCGGGCACTAGCCAGTATTTTGACAGATGGCAACAGCTTTTGTAAGCTTTCCTTTCTGGCTGGACTATTTCTTTTATGTTTGCCACCGCTGTGAAAATTTTCAGCGTTTTTTCTTGTGTAGAATCTGAGCGAAATAGCATAGACAATAATAAAAAGTTATGATGAATGGCCTCAGGCAAATTTGCAAGAACTTGTTCATTTCATAAAGAATCCAGCGACGATTAACACTTTGAAAGTGACATATCAAGACATGCGCTTATAATAACCGAATACATACTTAGGAAAAAGGGAGACCCCGTTCCTGAGAAAGGTAAATTTTAGCTCAAATGAGTAAGTATTTCATGACCGAAAATATTTGTACGTGCGTGGGCGTGGAGGAAGCGAGTAGTGGTTGCGAGTGAGTGTAAATGGCCATTGCAAGTGGTGAGTGCGAGTGCGAGGGAGTGTGAGTGGCGAATGCGAGTGGTGAGCGTGGTGAGCGGAGTGCGAGTGGTGAGCGCGAGCGAGTGTGAGTGCTGGGGGTGGGGTGGGGGCGTGAGCGTGAGTGAGTGCGAGCTGTGACGACGAGTGGTGAGCGTGAGTGCGAGTGGTGAGGAGAAGTGGCAAGCGTGAGCGGGAGTGAGTGCGAGTGGTGAGGGCGGAGTGGCGAGCGTAAGTGCGAGTGCGAATGGTGATGACGAGTGGTGAGGTGGAGGGGTGAGCGTGAGGGCGAGTTGTGAGAGCGGAGTGGTGAGCGTGAGTGAGTGCGAGTGGGGTGCAAGGGGTCAGCATGAGCGCGAGTGAGTTTGAGTAGTAAAGGCGGAATGGCGAGCGTGAGTGCTCGTGGTGAGGGTGGAGTGGCGAGTGCGAATGAGTGCGTTAGGATAAATATATTTTTTGAGTGAGTGTGAGTGAGTGCATTCAGTTCTGCTGAGCTATGGTGAAGATATCCCCCACCTTTCAGTCACGTCAACTCAGTGTCTTCCCGCTGAGCCGCGGCCATCGCCTCGAAGTCCAGGGCTTTTGTGCCGGAAGTGTTGACGCGAGACAAGGCCTCAGCTGCTTCGTTTTCGACCCCGGGAACGTGGCGGATGTCTGTAGAAAACTCAGAGATGAATGAGAGCTGACGAATTTCCCGTTCTGAGTAGGAGGAACTGTTGTTGAATACGTAGGTGAGGGGTGAGGTAATGGCTTTTGGTCTGTATAACTCAGGACCTTCGAGGAAGTATAGCGGAAATACTTAACGGGGCACTGACACAAAATTTTGAAGGCGAGATAACTTCGGAGATAGATTGGTGCGAACACATATACATCATCTGCAAAATATCAGCGGCGAATACAGCCTAGAACATATGTAAAATCAATTTTAAAGTGTGCGAAACGAAACCGAGCAGCCAGCAGAGGACCACGCGCAATCGACATCCCGAGGAGATTGTGTAAATAAACAACATCGAAATACGTCACGAGTTTGTGTTTGCCGCTTCCGCACTGCCGGCGTTTTTCGCCTGCTCGCCCGGCTCGCCGCTCCAACAGGAGGGCCGGAGGGCGGAGCTTCTGCTCTCGAGAACGAACGACCCGATCGTTGGCGGCGGAGGCGCCGTGATTTCGTCAGCTCATCTGGCAGCTAGCCGCGACCAAAGTTCTACAGCGATTCCAGGCACTCCGTTTCTATTACTTTTTATTTAAATTGGACGCGAAAACGCGCCGGAGATACGAAAAGCCCACTGAGCGAGCCGCACGGTCGCTGTGCAGGCGGCCGTGCGGCTGATTTTTAGGCCAAAAATTTAGTAGGTTCTGTTCTGCCGCGAAGACTGCAGGCATGGAGGCAGCAGTGTTGTCGTCGGAGCTCATCGCGGCGTGTTCGTCAAAGCGTTGTTCGGGTGACCAATTTTGTAGCAGCCCGGAATATCGGCTGCTGAAGGAGGCGAGAAAGCAAACGTGGAGCTGGTTTGCAGTTTCAAGACAACACTGTTTATTTTCCAAACATGCGTGCGCCGAGATCTTACCTCGACGAGGGAAAGAAGGGGAACCCCCGCTTCCTTCAAAAGAGAAAGGAAAAAGGCCCCCCAAGCGAGCAGACGACAACGGCGCCAGGACTAATGTCAGGAGTCGGCCGGGCAGCAAGTTAAGTACTTCCCCGAAAGGCGACCATTGAAGAGCGCGGGGGGCAACGGACCCTAAGCCGGCGGTGGCGTCGCCAATGCGCGTCTTCACAAAGGCGCACTCTCGTCGTCACTCCGGCGGCAGACCGGAGAGAAGGAATGCGCGCGAGTGCCGAGCGGATTCCGCTACATGCTAGTATGTGTTATGTGGCAGTGAGCAGTGCCCCCTATGTATAACTGTTTGTTTATTTCTGGCAACCCTGGGTGGGCCACCAGGATAATGAATATAACATGGCCGCAGTTCATCGCAGCAGCCCATGCCACTCATGCGTATTCTTTGAATCTGGCATACCAACAGAACCCACGCATAACATGGTGTCAGGAGGGGTCTACACAACGAAGTGAGTGCATTCTTTCCCGGCGATGGCGTCGTTTCTGCCCGCGATTCAACCACTTTGCGGCGAGCTCCAACCCGGCAGAGGCATGGAGCCACTGGAAACAAAGGCACAGGGTCTACGAGCGAGCCATGAAATACCACAAGGAAGAGGATGAAACGCGGATAGCGCTGCTGCTTCATGTTGGTGAGAAGAGCTCCTACAGACGTACAACACCTTCGCGCTCTCTGATGAGCAACAGAACTTCCCAGACGTCCTCAAGCGGTTTGACCTTCACTTCGAAAGGTACCAAAATACAACGCATGCATCTTACGTTTTTCATAACATGAAGCAAACAACGGATCAAACGTTTGAGATGTTCGCACAGGCTGTCGCGAAGCAAGCGGATCAATGTGCTTTTGGCGAAGCACGTGACAGAATGATCACCGACCGGCTTGTTCAGGGAATCCGGGACAATGCCCTAAGAGAGCGCTTACTGCGCGAAAGGAAACTCACTCTCGAGAAGGTTGTGAATCAGTGCATGACAGCTCAACTCTCCAGAGCTTACGCCGAGGACATGCAATCGTCGCGACCTGAAGTGCTCGCAATGTATCGCCGCGACCCGCCGAACCCACAAAACGTTCAAGTCATGCAGGACCTAGCCCAAGCAGAGGCACCCATGGGCCGCCAGCCTTCGCAGCATCAATCCTATGTGAGAAGAACCTGCTCCAGGTGCGGCCAGCGACACCAGCCACGTCAGTGCCCAGCATTTGGACAACAGTGCCACAACTGCGGCAGGCCCAATCACTATGCGGCACTGTGTCAACAGCCCCGCCGGTGGCAGCCACCGCGCCCTGCTCGTGTCGTGCGAGAGCTGCAGGAGGACGGACCCTTGTCCCTGGACGTGCTGACTGTTCGCGCTGTGCAGCGGTCCTCCTCATGGCATCAAACAGTCGCCGTCAACGGTCACCCCATCTCGTTTCCCTAGTGAAAATGTTGAACTGGGAATCCAACTGGTCCCAACTGGTCCCAGTTGAACTGGGTTATGGAACAATTCCCAGTTGGGACCAGTTGCAAATGGTCCCAGCTGGTCCAACTGGGACCAGTTGTAACTGGTCCCAGTTGGCCCAACTGGGACCGGTTGCAAATGGTCCCAGTTAGCCCAATGGGGACCAGTTGTAACTGGTCCCAATTGGGACCAGCTGCAACTGGCCCCACTGATCCCACGAGCCCCAGCTACTCTCAGCTGCAGCCATTTTGGCCGCTCACTACCAGAAGCAACATGGTCTGCTCCTTCCAGCTGCCAACTGGTAGTGCTGGCTGTATGTACTGCAGAAGAGAGCAGCAACAACCTGCACAACACAGCTTTACTTTCCTGGAATTTTTATTGGACTCTGGGTATTCTGGCCCCGACATTCAGTCTGAGAATGAGTTATTGGCGGCCAGGTCCTTGGGGGCCAGGTCCTTGGGGGCCAGGTCCTTGGGGGCCAGGTCCTTGGGGCCAGGTCCTTGGGGCCAGCCTTGGCGGCCAGGTCCTTGGGGGCCAGGTCCTTGGCGGCCAGGTCCTTGGGGGCCAGGTCCTTGGATGCTAGGTCCGTGGATGCCAGGTCCGCGGAGGCCAGGTTTCTGGCCACTGTGCTCAGCTTTTTCTGTGATTTTCGTACGTCTTGAATCTTCTCCGTGAGAAGGCGAGGCACGTTGGGGACAACAGCCGCGACATCAACTTGTTTTTGCTCGCCCCAGTACCGGAGCATGTCTGAAACAGGGACACACATGTAAAGCCAGAAATAGCAACTGAACATTACCTAGACAATCATAAAATTTCAAATATTATTAGGAATGTTACTAGTAACAGCATTTAGTGGGATTGTTTTAGTGACCATTGGTTAAATTACATTCTGCAATGTTAGGAAATAACTTGTTATACCCCAAGCAACTGTGAAATTTAAACACTGCCACAGTTAAGGAACTTCTAAGTACCAATATTGATTGACTTTGGGGTTTAAAGCACTAAAGCTATACCCCAGTTATGAAGTACACTATAGTGGAGGGGTTCTGGACTAATTTTGACCACCTAGGGATTTTCGACGTGTGCCAAATTTCAACAGACATTTTTGCTTATCACCTCAATCTGAAAAGCAGCCACCGTGGCAGGGATCAAACCTGTGTCCTTGGGATCTGAAGCACAATGCCATAGCCACAGGGCCACGGCAGTGGGTAGCTAAGCTAATCATTTGAGCAATTTGGTTTCACTGTCTGCAAAGTGGGGCAACGAAGTGTAAAGAAAGAACAGCAAAGCTTTCAAGTTTCCCACATGCGCAATGCGGAATGCCAAAAGAATATTTCTGCAAGGAATTTGAACGCAACAAATGCCTCTTGAACTTACCTATCACCACGCTGACTTTCATGGGTGTCAGGGCAAGCTTTGCTGTCTCCCCAGTGGCCTTGCTTTTGGGGGCAGCCTGGCCACTCACACTCCTTCTTGCAAGTACTTCAGCCGTCCAAATGGCCTGCGCTGTGTCCTTGCAGACCAAGGTCGGCTTCCTGTTACTCAGAATTTTAGCGGCTTGCGCGCCGCTAATGGTGACACCATTCTTCATATGGAACTGCATAAAAAAGTTATAACATGCTGTAACATGAAAACTCATAACAAGACAGTGTTTTCCCTCAGTCTGGCTTTGTGAACTTGTCAAGCTAATTTCAAGTCATGAAAAAAAAAAAAGCTACCAGGGCTGGGCTACAAAGCAGGCAACTCGGAAAGATGGCGGTCTCATATGTGCCAACTCTCTCAGCCTGTTAGTTTTTTTTTCAAAATTGATAAATCTGTATTTTAAGAGCAAAGCTCTTCAGCAAATCAGAATTTTTCATGTCCGCAGTTAAAATTACCATGAAATTGCCAAGCGCGTGCACGTGATCCACGGCCTCATGGCAACTGCCGGGCAGTTAACAAAACCGAAATGCCTAGCGCTCGTGCGTGCGTGCCTTGCGACGACAGCCCAGGGTCCCCTGCGCACTTTTGTCAAGCCAAGCATACCAATTAGGGATTGGCAAAGAAAAAAAATCTCCAGCATTTGCCATTATCGTCGCCACACTTGCTTGGAACGAGAAAGACGTGTCATAGCATACACCCCTCCAAGGTGATGTCCAATGATTATCACTCATTAAAAAGATCACACTTATAGCAACAATGATGGAGTAAAGGTCCTTGCGGCAGCAGCAAAGAAGCAAATCGGATGCATTCGTGGCCTTAAACCATCATGATGGCTGTGAAGGTTGCGTACAGCTTCACTAAGTCTTACCCGTTAGTGCGAGCTTCCTTCATTTTTCTGTGCATTATTTTACTTGCTTCCGAAAGGAACAAAATAAAGCCTATAAACTTTAATTTCCCAAATATACAGTTTCCCCTAGCAGTGCCTGTGATCACTCTTTGTTAAACATGGGATTGCCATACTACAGCAGTGCAACAGGCTTGGTTGAGCTACAAGATGCTAGCTGTGCTGGACATGCTAACTTGACATGCACACATAGTGTTGGCAACGACAGCACTCGGAGAACAAACAATATGCTGTTCAGCATGTTAAGAATTCAAAATTTATGGAAACGAGCTACGTACTACAGGATGACAGTTTCTATCTTTGTCCACTACAATAAATCACCAGCCATCAAGTCCCGCAACCTGAACAATGAATTGGTGCTAAAGAGCGAAAGGCTGGTACTCACGCGACCACTTTCAGTGTACGAAAAGTCCTCCACTGAAAAAAAAAGTGACATTGAAATGGTTAGACAAATCAATAAAAACACCTCCAGTTCTTGTTGGGAAATTTTGGTTTGCTGTTTGGGAAACTGTTTGCCGGCAAGTGGTACTTGTAGGTAAACAGTTATAACAAAGGTCCTTGCACCTCAAAGGTCCAACAAAGGTCCTACACCTGAAGAGAACTCAAATTGGAGCCTTAAAAAAATTAGCCACCAAGCTCGGGTCACAGTTAAACAAATTGTGCAGTGAAGTTCACTTACTGCGAGCAGGAATGTCGATGGCTGCATCTGGAAGATCTGCAGCACCTTGATAAAATAAGAGAAAAGGTTACAAACTATTTAAATGCAAAATTACAGCCAAACCAAGGTGAAATACATGCTTATAAAAATTTACCTGCAGTTCCTTCTGCTGCGGCAGCACTTTGAGGTTGGTGCACTTCAGCCCGAAGCACTGCTGAACATGAGACACACAAAGTGTTCAAATCTTTTTCCCGTGATACTAAACTTTAAGAAGCAAGACTTGCCTGAGCTTGCTGGCATCATGTCAGCTGGCCGTGTAGGTGGCGTATTTACTGTGAAAAATGTTTGGTTTGCATAAATACATTTACTTGAATCAGATATAAGCCAAGAAAGAAAAGATGAATGGTGGCTGCAACTTTTCATGAACTGGCACATTACAGGTAGCCCCTCAAATTAAGCACACAACACTCTCAGACAATTGGTAAACAGAGAGTTCATCTGCTCGTCTCTAACTTTACTGAAGATGACATCCATAATCAATTCACAGAACAACCTTTGCTTGTAGCCATGCAAACCGGGATGGTACACATGCATGCATGTGGTACTTGGCCTTACCCAGACATGCATTTATAAAGTTGTCCACAAACGGTTTAAATAACCTTAGGTTGCATATTGAACACTTTTGCTGTAGGCTACTCCTAGGAAAGCTAAAAAAACAACTGCATGCTTTACTCATTCTAAGCTCAATTTTTTTACACTGCCTGATATGGTAAAGCTTACCATCTGCAACTTCCCGGACTTGTGCTGGTTGTGCAGCTGTTTCAACGGTGTGGTCGTCTTTCTGATGATCGACTACAAACAAGAATTTCATGGCATATAATATTTCAAATAAAAAATATTACTTTAGCAAAAAAAAAATCATCACTCACTGTTGAAAATTTTGGCCTCGAGGCATTTCTGCTGTGAGGCCAAAAGTTCAAGCAGAGCCTTGTTCTGCTTCTCTAACTCCCGGGCCCTCTCTCGCCACACTTTTTTACCCTTCAGGGCCTCTTGTAGCTCAGTTCGTGAGCACAGGTTATCATCATCGTCGGTGTCCGACGACATGTCATCCGCAGCGGGTCGCTTCCCCAAGCGCAGCTTTTTTGTATAGTCCAAAGAGTAATACAATTGTTACAAATTAGGTCACTCAAATCTTGGTATTGATCCACAAGAATAGGATCTTACCACACTGCGTCCTTGAGAACTGCCAGCCGTCCCAGTGGAGGCAGAACTGGCAGAACTGGCAGAACTGCCAGCCGTCCCAATGCTCTGGAGGGCGTTGTCGACAGTTTTCCTCAGCATTTTAGTGTATGAAGCAGCCTTCGCAGCTGCTCGAAACTGTTGTTTGCGTTTCTAGCAAATTAAGAAGAAAAGAAAGCATTGAAAGCGTCAAGCACATTATACAGTTAACGCAAGGGGACATACAAGGACGTTTGTTTTGCAACGCCTCAGGCTTTAAGGACACATGCAGCCTAGACGAACACAAAAATCATGAGACCGTACCCATATAGCTTCACTTCATACTGCCCTGACATAATGGAACGCATGATATGCCGAATATCTATGCTCTATCTGTACTCCACAGTACCGTTAATTAGCTCTGCAAACGTCATGTACAAATCGTAGTCTATATATTCACGCCCTGACGTACACGCTGGAACACGATACCTAATCTGTATGCTTCAACTCAGTAGCTGTGTACAGCGCCGTCAATTCTTACGCGTATACTCACTTACAGTTCACAAACCATCCTGTACAGCTTGTAGTCTCCCTATTCAAGACAGTAATGAAGGATGTTGTCTATGCCGGACTGCTTACCAGAATATCCTTTCGAGGATCTCCGACCGCCGGCTCATCGCTGCTGTCTTCATCACGGTCATGGACTTTGGGAATCGGCAGCCTCTTGCTCGCCAAGCGAGCGTCCAGCTCTTCTTTCGTTGCTACACAATTAAAATGGCCGATAAGACAAATGAATTACGGTGTGCACCGAGTGAATGTCACCGAAGTAAAAATCTTACCTGCCAGCATCAGCACCTGGGCGCGGTACATGCCCGTGTTTGCTTCTACCGGGTCTTGCCAGTACACATTGTACAAAGTACTCTTACTGAAGTCACGCTCATCTTTCGGCTTAAAGTTTACGATGGCGTCCACAGGAACAATGTGGAGACGCTTGTCTTCATCATCTATAAATCTTACAACAGCGTGCATGGCACTTTGCGAAAACAAAAATATTCTCAGCAATTAAAAAAATGAACAGATTGCTGCAATAAAGAAAGAAAAAGGCGAAGAAACGACAAAGACAAGCGCACGCTAAAACGGGCAGGGCGAACAGAAAGAAATCGCATCCATGGAAAAACGCCACCAAAACGCAAAACGAGGTAACACTAGCGACCACTGGCGGACAAAACGACGCCACTTTTGCGCAGTTAATTTTTCACTATGCTTTGGCGATACGAATATCGCCGGTTAAGAACGGTGAACGTTACTTTTTTTTTGCGTGCGTGAGTGCGTGTTATACGTAACCAGAGGACTGTTGAATTATATTGATTACCACACGCAATCTGGTTCTTGGAACCGCGCCCGACACAGAGCGTTTTTTTTTTTTTGCAGAAATTTTGAATAAAGATAACGTTACAGCAACTTCGTACATAGCCGCCACCGGAGTATGTATACTCCTACGTGGTTCCAATTAAAGATATTAAAGTCACGTTGGTGGTTCCCTGCGCCTACACTGCCAACACCATCCATATCTAAATCCGTATGTGTGCGCCCATGCCCATGGAGGAACGACATTGTGCGCCTCGATTGACCCCATGTGACGACGTCAACTGCACAGTAAAGTTAATGCCGTGTGCGCTGCCGTTAAAAGTGTGTACCATTGATCGTGTTTGCTCACCTAAGGTGATCGTCCAACCATTCACCCATCGATCTCCGGTGTGATGAGACCGTAAACTTGCCTTTGTGCCCATGTGATCACAACTGCGCTATCTTTCGGGAAGGTGTAGTATGAAGCCCCGGAAACGCTACTTGGACTGTGATAGTGACATTTTTGACGTGCCAAAGACTACGAGATGTAAGGATATGAAATCCCGGCGCACGCGATTGTACCAACGACGCGGACAGTGATTGCAGCTGGTGAAGGTGAAAGCAGTAGCAACCAATGCTACAGTCCTGACACTGGATCGACTTCTGCGGCCGACACAACACTCAATGAGGAACCTCACAGCAGCAGAACAACTGCTAGTTCTGACGATGACGTTTCCTGCGCAGAAGATGATGATCGAGGGTATGACATGTACATGTACAGCTCTGAAGATGATGATCGAGGGTATGACAGCTCTGAAGATGACCCGGGGGATGACCCGGATGACCCAGGGGATGACCCAGGAGATGACCCAGGAGATGTACCAGGAGATGTCCCAGACTTAGCCAGTGACCACAGGGACCTTGCTTCGGAAGATCTGTTGGCTATAACTGTTGACTTTGCCATTAAGTATGGGCTGCCCTGGACAGGCATTGAGGATTTGCAAAAGCATATGGGTTATGTGTTGCAAAGAGATGACATTCCTGCGACGAAATACCTCTTTAAAAAGCATGTAGGAGCATCCATTGATGCTGCAAGGTTTCACTACTATTGTGAAGTCTGCCTAGTCTTGATAGCCGAGACGTCTGGCAAGCTTTCTGAGCGAAACAGCCTCAAAGGCGAATGTTGCTTCTGCAAAACTGAGTATAATGGGAAGCAGCTGCACCTTGACGGACATTTTTTTGTGACGTTGCCACTTGGGCAGCAACTTGAGTCAGTGCTAGCCGAAGAGGCAACAGCTAGGGCCCTGTATTACCGGCTTCAACAAATTTCTGTGAAGACCTGTGATGGCAAGCTTTCTGACATCACAGATGGTGAGCTTTACCGAAGTGTCAGGAGCCATCTCTCAATGTTTGACTTGACCCTGCTGATAAATACAGATGGAGCACCTGTGTTTAAGTCCTCGAAGTATTCTGTATGGCCAGTCCAGGTCATGATCAATGAACTGCCCATGCTGCTACGCCAAAAGAACGTCGTAGTACCTGTGCTGTGGTATGGGCAAGAACATGCCGACATGGCAATGATTCTGGAGACATTTGTGCAGCAACTAGACCATCTGAGAAGTGAAGGGTTGACTTGGAATGGGAATTCACAAGTGATTCACTCCCAGGTAACTTATATAATCAGCTGCAAATTGCTCCTATTGCATAATACTTTATACTTGAACTAAAAAATGAGCTAATACCAGCGCCTATTGCAGGTGTATGCCCTGGCCTGCAGTGCAGACTCTCCTGCACGAGCACTGATGCAAAATGTGAAACAATACAACGGTTACTACGGCTGCAGTTGGTGTCTTCATCCCGGCAAGGAAGTTGAGGGTGAGCATTTTTTTAGGTACTGTTTGTGGCATGCCCTTTTAATTATTGTGTTCCGATTAACCTGTAGCAAAGAGTGACCAGTCACATCGTAGTCACGTCAGACCCTTATACCAGTGACTGTTTTGTTAATAGTAAACCTATAGTACTATTTTCTATTCATGTTGCCTTTATACCAGTGACTGTTTTGTTAATAGTAAACCTATAGTACTATTTTCTATTCATGTTGCCTTTCTGCTGCTGGCCAAGTCAGCTAAGACTTGTAGTTTTAATTGTATGTCCTACGTGTGCATGCACAAGTTAAGCACGAAAAAGTGGCTAATATAACATCCCGCAATTTTCGGCGTTGTCAGGTTTGTTCGGTGGTTAGAGAAGTTGGGGGCACCATTACTTTTATCCGTCTAATATTGCACAATGGGTGCCTATATGGTTTTAGTGCACTTCAAACAGTGCATGCTTTTCTAGTGAAAAAAGTAGTTGCCTGCTATGACAAAATTTAACTTTTGAGACCGATTGATTGATTGCCAATAAAGGCCAAAACTACAAAGGTTATGAGGCGGGTCGTAATGGAGACACCGGATTAATTTTGACTACCTGGGGATCTGAATGCGCACCGAAATCTCTAACACAAAGGCGTTCTCGCTATTCGCTTCCATCAAAAAGTGGCCGCCGCAGCTGGAAATCGAACCCGCGAACTTGGGCTCAGCAGCAAATTGCCTCAGCCGTTGAGCCACCATGGCGGGTATAAACTTTTCAAGAACCACATTTTGCATTTAGATATTTAGCTTAGCTTAATACAACTTTTTCATGGCCTGTTTTTTATAGTTGATTTCCAGCACGGAGTATACTTTCAAATGCTCACTACACCAAATATATGTTCACTTATACTATAATTTTTTTGCACAAACAGGATATGTCAAGTATCCGATCAGTGAAGTGGTCCAGGAAAGGAACCAGGAAGAGACCAAGAAGATGATGGCCCAAGCTGCTGCGCAAGGTGCTATGGTGCAAGGCATAAGAGGGCCATCTCCTTTGATAAACCTCCAGCACTTTGATATAATCTGGAGCTATTCTCCAGATTACATGCACTGCGTGTTGTTGGGAGTCACACGCCAGTTTGTGGACATGTGGCTTAAGGGAATTATTGAGTCAGGTCTTGATGGTCTACTTGATGAGCGTTTGAGAGGTCTCAAACCACCCCAATGCTTTTCAAGACTTCCCAGATCCCTATTCTTGCGCAGGTTTTGGAAAGCAAAGGAGTGGCAGCAATGGTTGCTATTTTTTGCATTGCCTTGCCTTGATGGCATTTTGCCCGCTGTGTGCCTAGAACATTTCGCACTTCTCGTTAAGGGCATCTTTCTTCTACTTCAGGACACTGTGGATGAGGCAGATGTCGCAGAAAGCACACGTTGCCTTGCAAAATTTGTCCTGGACACACAGTACATCTACCACGATAGACACATGACCTCTAATGTGCACCTGCTTTTGCACCTGGGAAAAAGTGTAATCTTGCAAGGACCACTCTGGGCGCATTCATGCTTTGCCTTCGAATCTAAGCTTGGACAGCTCAAGGAGCTGGTGACATCAGCCAAGGGGGTTCCACTACAAATTGTTGAACGCCTCATGATGATCAGCAACAGATCACGATTGACGTCACTAGCTAGTGTGCAGACTCAGAAATATTTGTCAAAAGCATCAAAATCTCCTTGTGATTTAGTGCTGGCCCTGGGCAAGCCACGAGCCGTGACTGGCTTATTGCTTGACTTTGTTCAAACTGAGGCTGGCAACATCACTGGGCCTGTTGTGGAACATGACCGAGTTGCAGTCTCTGGCCGTGTGTTCCACAGTGAACAGTACGGCAGGCCCAACAAAACAGATTGTACAGCCATGGTAATTCCGACAGGGCAATATATCAAAATTCAGCATCTTGTTTCTGTTGAAGACCCAGAAGGCAGCACAAAGGTGTTTGCCATTTCAGACAAATACGTGTCAATGGCAGCGTACAATACTAAGCACATCGTGAAGTGCCGAAAGCTCAATCAGAGGAGCCTAGTAGAAATACAGCCAGGAGCAATGCCATGCGTCTACATGAACATCAATGACCAAATATACTTTGCGAAAATAACTCAGAAGGCTTTGTGTGCAAGTCTGTAATTTCATGTTTCTTTTGGCGTACACTTAAAGGGGCCATGTAGTTTCTTTTATTCGAAAGATTGTGTTTTAAAGTGCCCGTAGCACTTGTCCAGCAGCAAATGATGCTGTATTCACTGAGAAATTAATCAATTTAGGTTAAATTTTTTATTCTCCCGCGAAATTGTGTTTTCTTCACGTTAGCAATGAAGTCATAAGTGCGCACCACTGCGTCATTCAGCTCTGCAGCTTGCTTGCTGGCAGTCCTCCCAGATGGCACTACCCTACGGAGCCGTGGACTGTTGTCCGCCGTTGCTTTTGTTTTTGACCGTGTTTGCACCTGGCTTGTTTTTGTTACTGTAGATAGTAATCATTTCGTGAAACATGGGGTATCCTCGACAAACAGGGTCACGTAAGACAACATCACCTACGCCAATCGGCCAGTGTCGTGTAAGACAACTCCAAAGTGGCGGACTGCAGTGCATTTAAAACAAGCATAGTGTGCCCAGTTCCAGCAGCAGTGCGCATCGGTACTTCCATGCTTATGTGTATTGTCGTAACTTTCATTGCTTACCACACCATTCTTACTGCGGTAAAATAAAGTGCCAATACATTTAAGTACAAATAGCTCGTTTGGCAAGCTTATAGGCCGTGCGTAATTTGTGTTTGCTTTTTCCTCCCTTAGCCAATAGCACAGCTGGGCATTTATTACAGCATAGGTTCTGTTGCAGGAAATGAGCTAGAGGGTTGCATGGCCATTCCCTTTTTTTTCTAATTTTAGAGCTTATTTGAGTGAAGTGTGCGTTAAAAATGGTGTCAGTATAACTTTAACAAGACAATCTTTCAAATGAACCAAACTTGCGTTTTGTCTGCATTGAAAGATGAATGTTTTTTCTGCCACTGAGAGCTGTGCACGTCACGTCATATTAGTCTCAGCTAATAAGGCATTCAACTAGTCTCCCCCCCCCCAAGTCAGTCTCCCCTCAAGTCAGTTGCAGTAATCCTTAAATTTAGATTTAAGGATTACTGCATCTTTTTGGGGTAGTGGTAGCTTGCTAATAATTATCTCTTTTTCCTACATTTAGTGCAATTAAAACTGGTTACTGTTCCTTCTAACATTTTTCTATATTTATTGTCCAACAAACAGCTGTGATTGTTGTATGTGTATTTCCTCTGAGCGAGTTTTCTTGTTGTCCGTAATTTAGTCTTCTTTTTGGGGTATTTGTCACCAAGTAGTGTTGCTGCTGCCATATAATGCAGCTTACAGCAAGTTGCAGGGCATTTTCTTTTAGTCTGCATGGTTCAAGCCATCTACTGACAGCTCACTAAATATATGTGTATTTGTGAACCACACTTGATGCATTTGCTCCTGATGCTATTTTTAAATGCCTTTCCTACCTTCTGAGAACAATTAGAGCTTGTTGTAGTGTTGTAAATTTTTACATAGTTTTAGAATGTGCATTGTTTGAACATATGAAGATAGTATTACTGTGCAATAATTCGATTGTGATAGAATCAGTTTTCTTCGAATCCTTATTCGTTTGTGCCACTTTTTCTGAGCTAATAAATATGATATACAGCTTGGGATTTGCCTCACATTGTTTTGTTTGTGACACCACTCCTGCTTTAGCCTGAATAAAACTTCAGTATTTGTGAATAAATTGATGAATATGTTAGGGCCCTTACCTTAGTAAATTGAAACTAAATTGCCTACTAAATTTGAAATAATTACATCCCTTTCAGGACACTATCTTTCCCCAAGTTATTGAACTAGTTCATCAGCTACGTCACAGCTGTGGACAACTAATGGCGAGTTGCTTAATTCTCACCTCGAATATTTTATGCCATCTCTTGGTTAACTTTTGCTGGAATCAGATCGATCCTTACTGCATTTATCCACTGTGGTATCAGATGGCAGCTAGTTGTTTCCTAGCTGCATCAGTTCAAGCCATCTATTGCCTGCCATAACCGGGATCATTTGTTCCCCAATTTTCCAGTTGGCACCACTTGCTCCCAACTGGCGCTAGCTTGAATCCAACTGGGATTAGTTGTCCCACACCTTCCCAATTGGGACCAGTTGCCTCCCAACTGGGACTAGCTTGAGCTCAACTGGGACCAGATGTCCCCCACCTTCTTCCCAGTTGGCACCAGTTGCCTCCCAACTGGGATCAGATGTCCCCACCTTCTTCCCAGTTGGTACCAGTTGACTCCCAACTGGGACCAGTTGTCCCCACCTTCTTCCCAGTTGGCACCAGTTGCCTCCCAACTGGGACCAGTTGTCCCCCCCTTCTTCCCAGTTGGGACCAGTTGTCCCAACGGGACCAGTTGTCCCCACCTTCTTCCCAGTTGGGACCAGTTGCCTCCCAACTGGGACCAGTCTCAACTGACCAGATGTCCCCACCTTCTTCCCAGTTGGCACCAGTTGCCTCCCAACTGGGACCAGTTGTCCCCACCTTCTTCCCAGTTGGTACCAGTTGCCTCCCAACTGGGACCAGTTGTTCCCCATCTCCTTCCCAGTTGGGACCAGTTGTTCCCCATCTCGCTCCCAGTTGGGACCAGTTGCCTCCCAACTGGGACCAGTTGATTACCAGTTGGGACCAGTTCCCGACCATTTCCAGTTGGGACCAGTTGATCCCAGTTCAGACCAGTTGAAAACCAGTTCAACATTTTCACTAGGGTTAAACTGGACACCGGATCAGATGTGAACCTTGTTTCCACTGAGGAGTGGCAGAAGTGGAGAGACCCACCACCGCTGAGCAGCCCAGGTGCCCACGTAACCACCTACACCGGTGAGCCACTGCCATTACTTGGGAATGCTTTCTCCAGTGCAGCACACCCGTTGCATCAGAAAACATTGAAGTTCTGCATAGTTCGCATGCCAACTGCTGCTATTTTGGGTTTAGATGCCTGCCAAAGACTGAAGCTGATACAGCGACTTGACAAACTTGACTGCAACACGGTTGAGCACATCCAGGAAAAGAATGAAACACCGGAAAGCATCATCAACGAATACAAGGATGTGTTCGAGGGAATAGGCCGTTTCCCAGGGGAGTTCACAATAACTCTAGCAGAAAATGCACAACCTGTAATCTCGGCACCTCGCAAGATTCCATCAGCCTTGAAGATAAAGTAAAGCAGGAGCTGCAGCGACTGGAAAAAGAGCAAGTGATCGTCAAGGTCAGTGAGCCCACTGACTGGGTCAGCCCTGTTGTTGTTGTGCGCAAAAAGATGGTTCCCTGCGAATCTGCTCGACCCCCGGAAAATTCAAACGAGGCCATTAAGCGCCCTCACTACCAGATGCCGACGTTCGAAAACTCTTCTCTCGAGGCGACATGGCTCGACCGTGTTTACTCTGCTGGATGCTGCCCAAGCCTTTCATCACATGCGTCTCGATGACGCCAGCTCTCGGCTATGTACATTCACAACTCCATATGGACGGTACAGATTTCTGGGTCATGCCATTTGGCTTGAGTTGTGCTCCCGAGATGTTTCAGCAAGCAATGGATCAAGTGTTTGCCTCTGAGGAAGACATTCACCCATATTTTGATGACATCCTGATCACCTCGAACTCCCTGTCCGAGCATTGCAAGCAGCTACGGAAAGGTGTTGGAGAAGGCCCGCAGCGCCAACTTGAAGTTCAACAAGGACAAGCTGAAGTTGGCAGTGCAAAGGTCAACTACCTTGGTCACGTGCTCACAGCAGAAGGAGTCAACGCAGATGCAGCAAAGTTGGAGGCCATCACACAGTACCCCCAACCAACAAATCGACAAGACCTCCAACGCTTCCTGGGCATGGCTACTTTCTTGACAAAGGTTGCCCCACAACTAGCTCAGCGGACTCACCAACTGAGGCAGCTGTTGCGGAAGGACATTCCTTGGCGGTGGGACGCAAACACACAGAAATGCTTCGACGAGGTGAAGCTATCGCTCTCAAAAACTCCAGTCCTCGCATTTTATGATGCGACCCAGAAAACAACACTGTCAGTTGATGCCAGCTCGTATGGCTTGGGGTGCGGTATTGCTGTTGCAGGGCAAGCCTGTCGCCTTTGCATCTGCAACGCTGTGTCACGTGCTACTCAACAGAAGTACTCCCAGATCGAGAAGGAACTCTTGGCCATAGTGTATGGTGCAGAGCACTTCCACTACTTTCTGTATGAACGTCCTTTCGTCGTGGAAACTGACCATCGACCTCTTCTGGGTCTAGTACAGAAGCCGTTTGATGCTGTCTCCCCCAGACTTCAACGCCTCCTGTTACGTCTACAATCCTATGACGCACAGCTGGTGTTCGTGCCTGGTAAAGAACTTGCTACAGCAGACGCACTGTCCAGAGCACCTCTAGCTTCGGTCTCCGTGGACACATCATTGGTGGACGCTCACCAGTCAGTTTTGCCTTCTCGTTATGGCCTCGTGCGACACACTGAACCTCATCCGAGCACAGACGGCAGCTGACCCTACCCTTCAGAGTGTGATCCAGTACGTGCAGGATGGTTGGCCAGCACGGGCAGCAGGCACATCCATCAACACAAAAGTTCTGGGACTGCAGAGAACTTCACTTTGCAGAAGGACTGCTCTGTCGAGGGCATCGGCTTGTGCTGCCAGCAGCCAGTCGACCAGCAGCGCTACAAAAGCTTCATGTGGGACACCGTGGAATGTCAGCATGCAAAGCCAGGGCTCGAGAAGCTTTTTACTGGCCAGGGATGACACAGGACGTGGAAGACATGATGAAACATTGCATCACATGTCAGCGCCAAATGCCAGCAAACCATCATCAGCCCCTGATGGATGTCCCATTGCCATCTCTGCCATGGCAAAAACTGGGAGTGGGCATTTTTCACTTTGATGGATCGTCACACCTGCTTGTGGTCGACTATTACTCTAAGTATGTGGAGGTAGAAAAGCTGTTCGTCAACCTCCAGTCGCCCAGTCATGAGTAGCCTCAAGAAGATGTATGCACGGTTCGGAATTCCATATGAGGTCATTTCGGACAACGGCCCCCCATTTGACAGCAAGGAATTTGCAGACTTCGGTGCGTCATGGGCTATCAAGCATGTCACATCTTCGCCTCACTACCCTCAGTCCAATGGGCAAGCGGAGCGGGCGATAAGAACACTCAAAGAGACATTCCGCAAAGCAGGAGAGTGTGGAGAAGACTTGGAATTGGCGCTCCTCAACTATCGGGCAACACCGACATCCACATTGCCATCTCCAGCAGAAATGTTCATGGGCCGATAAATTCGCACGCCACTTCCAGTGCACCCAGCATTATTGGGCCCACAGTATCCGACGAGAACTCACCACCAAGGGCTGCAAGCTCGTCAGATAGCACAGCACAAGCACGGTGACCAGCACACGGCCACCCTGAAGCCGCTGAATCCTGGTCAGCAAGTATGGTTCCGGCTCAACAACAAGTGGACAAGGGGTGTCATCACAGCCTTGGCTGAAGAACCACAGTCCTTCATTGTAGAAAGCAGCGATGGAGGGACGTACCGCAGGAACCGCTATCACCTCCGAGAGGCACACTTGCCTTTTTGAAACCGAGAGGCCCGACATCAAGTGCAAAGAAGTGCAGAGGACCTCTGCCCATTGCGCAACGCAAATGAGGTTCCCACCCAACCACTGGATGTGTCCAGTAGTGCTGGCTGCGGGCTCTCACCTGTGGGCCAAACCTGTTCTCAACCAGTGAATGTGTCTAGTGGTGCTGGCTGTGGACCCTCAGCTTTGTGCCAAACCCGTTCAGGAAGAGAAGTTCGCCCTCCTAACCGAATGAACTTGTAAACAAAAAGAAAAGGGGGAGGCGTGTTATGTGGCAGTAAGCAGTGCCCCCTATGTATACACTGTTTAGTTCTGGCAACCCTGGGTGGGCCACCAGGATAATAAACATAACATGGCCGCAGTTCATCCCAGCAGCCCATGCCACTCATGCGTATTCTTTGAATCTGGCATACCAATAGAACCCACACATAACAGTATGCAGTTTGGTTAACATCCAAAGAATATTACATTCCTCTTTATTCGCGTCAAAATTCTATGTCCTGCTTACCATTTTGTACAAATGACCGCCATTACCACTTTGTACAATTGAGCGCAATAGAATTGTTGACCCTTATACGACTCGTAAAGAACACCACTTTACGTTGCTTTAATTTTTTGTTGCATTGAAATTTTGAACCAGGCATGCACAAACATTACAAATGTACATTGAAAGGACTCATTCAGGAGACTATTTTCAGTAAAAGACGCATTTTACTTCTTTGGGCATCTCTTGAAGTCAGAGATCACGTCACACTGCGTTCATAGCCCACAGGAACTGCATACCACCCTTTCACCCAGTCGAACCCATGTGGTCAGCAGTTCAAGGTTGATTGAGGCCTACTGTCCTCTGTATCAGGGTTACTGCGGTGGAGTGTAGATAAAGGGCTCGGCCAGTCCACCGAGAGGATGGCGTAGCACCTGCTCATAAACCCTATACCAAGAAAGAGGAGAAAAAAAGTAGTAGTTCAGGGAAGTAGGCAGATCAGTGCACTGATACCCGACCGCAACCAGCTGACACGTCGGCTTGTCGTTCTGCTTCGACTCCTCGCTGAGTCTTTTGAGGCTGTTACGACTCCACATCGGTACCGTGGTGTTTTGGCCAGGGCTGAAGTTTTTAAAGTTGGGCCAAATTGTTGCAAACCTGTAGCGGTAAGGGATATCTATGGCCCTAGGTTCCCCGGGGCCCAGCATGGCGTCTTGGTCCGCCAGCTTGGCTGCAAGCAGCTTACCCTTAGAAGCATTTAGGCGGCATTGCATGGAGAGCATTCCGGTAGAACTTGTCCCCGCCGGTGACGGGGTGATTCGAGCAAAAAATTCAAAGCTCCTTCAAGAGCAGTTAAAACTAGTGAGCCAGCATTGCGTGGCCATCTCGGAAGTAAGGCAATACGGCAAGGCAGGTCTGTTGGGCCGATCTAAAGACCTAGATTGTGTCGCGGACCTGCTGCGGTGCACATCGTTTGCCTCGGTTCCCGTGAACGCCTCCATTCCGGCGCACCTCGCTTGTGTGAAGGGCATTGTTCTCAAGTTGATCCCAACCAGTCCCCCGAAGAAGTACTTGAGGAGTTCAAAATTGCAGGCGTGATGGCAGTCTACCGCTGTAGCAGAATGGAGACTGGACCGCGAATCCCTACCGCGTCCGTGACTTTTGAAGGACTAAAATGTCCCTCTGAGGTGATGGCATGGCCGCTGGTGCATAGGGTAGACCCTTTGGAGCTTAGGCCACTGCAGTGCCGGAAGTGTTAGAGATTTGGCCACACAATTTGAGAATGCAAGTCCAGTCTTATGTGCAAAAAGTCTGGAGACAGTCATGATGCGCAATCCTGTCGATCAGACATCGAACTCTGCTGTCTCTGTATGGGAGCCCACGAAGCAATGTATTCCAACTTCCCGGCCAGGTCTCATGAATATTCCCTCTTAGAGATAATGGGGAAAAAAACGCTGCTCTAGGTTTGAGGCTTCGGCTCTGTTGAAAAGTCGTACCCAGGGTTATGCGGCAGCAATTCACAAAACACGTGCCGCTGCTGATGCCGCGTTTCCAGCCACTATTACTCTAGTAATTGAAAAGTCCGTCACGCAGGTAATGCAGAAAGTGGTCGCTCTGCTTACTCTTGTCACACTGACGCGTGTAATAAGCCTTTTAGCGAAAAGTTAGGATGCTCACTACTGGATGTTCTTTCTATTACCCACCAGATCAAATGTTCTACTTCTGAACCTCAGCTTGTAATGCACTCTGAAACACATAATACCCAGGCTTTTGCAGGCTGCTCCTCAAGGAATACAGCAGCATCAGATTCAGACTGGGATAGCGATGAGCCGGTCGGTCCGAATGGAGTTCGTGTTGTTAGTTATGACGAGGTTGGAAAAGCCGCCCCGGCTGTAGATATCGACGACTCCTACGTCATGGAAGTGAATGACGTTTCCACAACTAAGATTCTCCCCACAAAACAGAAGAGGCGTATCTCCCCTATAGATGAAGCTAAGGCTGCACGTGGCAAACCAGCAAGCAAAAAAGCGTCCCCTATGACTGAAACTAACGGCACTGATATACTGGGGGCCATTGTTGCGTCCGCGGTACACGAGTTAGTATAGCATCTCTGAATGTTGATAAGTGGTTCTGCCGCTCCGTTAATTCTTCTTTTGTTGATCTCAAGTGTGTAGTTACAAATTACGGTCCTTAGGATGTCCCTCAAGAATCATGGCTTTCTAAGGGCACATTTTTTTGCTCTGGGAAATTATCTGGCTTTTAAATTAGACCGCAATAGTAGAGGGGGTGGGTTACTAACCTTAGTTTCTTCAAAACTTTGTCACAGAGCATTTACGTTGTTGGAATTGATGTCACCCAGTGGCGAAGTTCTCGCGGTAGACTTGCTTCTTCCTGGGAGTCCTCCGATCTACCTTGTCAATGTTTATTTTCCGGTAGGCTACCGTAGAGTAGAGAAACTGGACAGTTTTATAGCCAGTAAATCGAGAGTTATGGTTAATGTTCACCACGTTTCTTGGGGCTTCAGAACGGACTCTCGGGGTTTAGAGCTCTGGCACTGGCTTCAGGAGAATGATATTTCCTGTCATAATTCCCGGGCAATTACATTTTTGCGTGCTAGATCTCGATCGGCCTTGGACTTGACCTTCTCCTCAGGCAATGTACAAGTCGCGTCCTGGGGTACATTACCCTGCGGTTCAAGCAGTGATCATTTTCCTATTGAGTTTACGGTAGGTATCCCTCTAACTAGAATTGAAGTCAGAAAGCAAAAATTTATTAACGCTCGAGTTTATCAGGGGACATTGCGGGATTTCTTTACATCAATGCAGACCACTGATTCCATTGTAGATGCTCAGCGAACGATGGAGTCTTTGCAGGCAGCAGAAAAAAAAACGCTACAGTCAATTGTACCGCACAGCCAAAGGTCTTTAACTGGTGGAACTCTGATTGCAGCCGAGATTATCGCCGTAGAAAAGCAGCTCTGAGGTCTCTTCTGCACAATCACTGTCCTGTAAATTGGATAAACTATAAGTACATGGCAGCAGTGTTCAAACGTACAGTTGCTAAAGCTAAAATGGATTACATTATAAAACTCAATGACTTTCTTTAGAATTCTAAAAATAAAGCAGCGCTATAAAAGTTCATGAAG
This sequence comes from Haemaphysalis longicornis, assembly GCA_013339765.2. Lineage (NCBI taxonomy): Eukaryota > Metazoa > Arthropoda > Arachnida > Ixodida > Ixodidae > Haemaphysalis > Haemaphysalis longicornis. The sequence goes on along the minus strand of CM023451.1, from coordinate 203,249,681 downwards.
TAACAAAAGCTGATGTGGGCGAGTTGGTCATACTGCTAAAAATTAATCCGCGCTAAAACAGGGACGAGAGGAACACGTAACTCACAACACGGTGCCGAACTTCCAACTAGAATTTTTTGAAGAAGATCTGCTTATATACACAAACTAAAAAACTAAAAACAAAAGCAATTGTCACATCTAAATGCATCACGTGTTTAAAAAAGCACTTCTTATCAGTCAGCGATAAGGACGGATACTCACGCAGTTATCCCCTGCCTGTTTGATAAAAAGAGCTTCCATAATTTCGCGCTCAAGCTTCCTCTTGCTTTCCGCAAGAAAATTTGTCCTATCTAGCAGGGGCCTACACTTGCATCGTTTGCAGTGATCAGATAGGTGGCCACCAGCTGGAACTTTTTCCTGGAACCAGCTGGAAATTTCCTGGAACTTTTGAATTTTTACATGCATTCCACGGTGGCTAGTTTTGAGGACAAACACTATACTCAACGTAGTGGAATTTGCATTGGTTCTTCCCTTGCCCCCATCTTGTCCGACTTGTTTTTGAGTGCCTTTGACAGCCGTGTGAGCTGTCTTTAGATAGTTCGCTTGACCTCATCCATTTGTAGGTATGTCGACGACTTCTTGTTGTAGTGAATCGGAGATTAGCGATCACGATTTGATAGTAAAAAATGTGATTAACACCTTCAGTCAGGCGTCAAAAGCTCTCAAATTTACGTGTGAGTTGCCTTGTGATTGAAATCCGCTTCTTGATTTGCAGATTTCGTTCAAAGGAAGCACTCATGTTCTGGCAGTACAGCCCGAGGGCGCAAAAACAGCTTCTTCTTCCTTCAATATTGCGCACTCAAAACTAGTAAAAAGGGCTGTAGCGATGACGTGTATTCAAGAAGCTTGAAAAAATCGTGCGTTCACAAAGTGAAAGCTAGTTTCCACGATCAGATTTTGAGGCTAAGCCGGGCCCGGTTCCCTTCTTTCTGATTTCGAGCGTGTGTGAGGCTCTTTTACAAAAGGTGAGGCAAAAAGATAGCCCTGACAAACTAGATAGTTGGAAAAAAGAAAAAAGGTGCACGGCATACCATATTTACACAGGGTGTCGCATAATGTAAAAAAATGGCGCAAAGGTACGGCGTAAATATCGTTTTCAGTGCCCCGGAAAAGCTGTCAAAAGTTTGCCCCTTGATGAGCAAAAATCGAAGAAAAAACCGAACCAATTGAAAAAAACCACGCTGTTCGCTACAAACCAAACTGCTCCGACTGCATGATGGGTGTAGTTTATGAAATTCCCCTAGCTGCAAAGAGTGTATATGGGGCAACTGGAAGGTGCTTCAATGAGAGGGCAAGGGAGCACAATTGGCAAGTTGCAAATAAAGCTGGTGGCAACCTTCTGATCACTGCAAAAGATGCAAGTGTAGCCCCCTGCTAGATAGGACAAAGTTCTTGCGGAAAGCACGAGGAAGGCTTGAGCGGAATTATGGAAGCTCTTTTTTATTAGACAGGCAGGGGATAACTGCGTGAGTACTCCGTCCTTATCGCTGATGATAAAGAAGTGGCTTTTTTAAACACGTGATGCATTTAGACGTGACAATTGCTTTTTGTTTTTAGTTTTTCATTTGGTGTAATAAGCAGCATCTTTTTCAATAAATTCTAGTTGGAAGTTCGGCACTGTGTTGTGTGAGTTACGTGTCCTTCGTCCCTGTTTTAGCGCCGATTAATTTTTAGCAGTAAAGGCCCGTTCACACTGCGACGAAAGCGACCAGAATTCTGTAGCTTTGTCGCGCGACGAAAAAATTGGTCCCGACCATTCGCCAAACCGGGTCGTCGCGCGACAAAGCGACGGAATTCCCGTCACTTTAGCTTTCGTCGCAAGTGTGAACGGGCCTTAAAGTTCATGCAAGCAATCGGGCGGTTTCTCTGAAGCAGTTACAGTCATCAGACCTCTTGACTTCTGCTGAAGAGCCCCAGATTTTTTAGCGCTCTGCTAGAAGACTTGCGGTTCGCTTTTCTTCTCGGTTTAGTAACTCGTCCGTCTTATCGGTCCTCGAGAAACGGATGATTTTATGCCAATCTCATCTTGTGATCTGACGGAGGCCTTGTCCATCACACGTCCTGCGGCGCCGGGGCTTGACGGCGTGACTGTTGGTGCTATTAAATTTTTGGCTGACGAATTCTAACCAGTTCTATTGAATGTAATAAATTCATCCCTCAGGTTTTGTTGGATTCCGCTCAACTGGAAAGTGTCCAAGATAAGTTTGCTCCAAAAAAAGCCAGGACAGGGTTTTGATTTAGACAACTTCAGGCCGATTGCTCGGACCTCCAACATGATAAAATTAATAGAGCGAATACTTTTTAAACGGATGCTTCTTTCATACAGGACAGGCAAGTACTCAGTCCTGCTCAGATTGGTTTTAGGCGGGGGTGTTCTATTTGGAACGCCCATGTGGGCTTAGAGGCGAGGATCCGCTTAGCGCAAAAAGGGAAACTGGTGTCGGCACTAGTGACCTTAGATGCGGCTAAAGCTTATGACAGTGTCGAGTGCATAAACGTGCCTGCATACCTTTTTGCTTGGATTAGGGAGTTTTTGGCTGATCGGGAATTATTTTGTACAAACGGAAGGCTATCTTCAGGAAGATTTCCACAAACTAGAGGTGTGTCTCAAGGATCGGTTTTATCGCCTTTACTTTTTAACATCCTTATGAGTGACATTCCTATAATCGCAGATGTAACAACCTACGTTTATGCGGATGATATAGCGTTTTTGCCAATTTTTTTCTCTCTTGGAGACATGACTTCATAGCATTTATTTAACGTTAAATGTGTCGAGGAGTGCTCTACTTGACACTTGTCTTCCCGGTTGCAGGAACAATTTCAATTTCTCTCGCTTACAAAAATCAAGTCATTCCGCAGGTGGATTTGCTGAAGTATCTTGGTGTTACATACACGTCTGCTCTTGATTGGCATACACATATTAACGCATCAGTCAAAAAAGCGGAGAGAGCATTTGTTCGCATGAAAAGACTGTGGGAAACGAGCAGGAATGCGCCGGGACACACTTTTGCTGTTGTACCAATCCTACGTCCGGAGGCGCATTCTTCGATTTTGTCTTGGCCTCCCCCGGTTCGTCTGAAACGGAGTTCTGTACTTAGAGGCACGCGTTCCTGAACTCAAGGTCCGATTTCTCTTGTTGACGGTTCAAACTTACCTCCATATGTACGAAGCCCCCTCTGGAACTGCCAAGCCTGTATTTATTTGTGATCCCAGTTTATTTTTTACATCTCCGTGGCCTAAACGTATCTCTCCCCAAGTGCTATTCGTTCAATCATGCCTGGATTGTATTCCTGTTATTCCGGTATCCACAATTGAGCGAGAAACCGAGTGTTTCTTTCAAAACCCCTTTCCTTCGGCTGCAAAACTTCTCCCACGCTCGCTATTAGCCGCTATTTTAAATGAATATTTATCGAAGTAGCCTCCTTTTCTGTGATTTATACTGATGCATCTCAAAATGGCGAGAAAGCTGGAATTGGTATTTTTTTACAATCTTTATATTGGAGTTATTCGCTACGAGTCCCGGATTACACGCTCATTTTATGGCCGAATTTTTAGCAATAGCTCTCGCTCTATGCAAAGAACCGCAGCATGTATAAAAAATCATCCGATTCGATGGCAGTTATATCGGCATTAACATCTGAGGTGTTCGCGAGTCGGGGTCCGAGGGGTCCGAGGCAAAACTGTTTATTGGAGCCAAGCGTACAGTATACGTTGTGAGCGAGTGGGTCTCGAGAGAAGAGAGAGAACCGAGAACATAAAGACGACAAGGACCCGAGCGTGCCAGCGGCGGGCTGTAACACGAGACGTGGCGTCGATGCGCCCGTGCAGTTCACGGAAACGGAGTGGCAATATGCAGGTTCGGGGCTGCAGTCTACGGGTACATAACACCCCTCCCCCATTGCGAGGTAGATACACTACACGTAGTCCTGAAGATGCGAGGGGAACCTACGCTAGCGAGTGGAGCGGCGGGGAATGTCCTGCACTGAGCGGGGACCGATGCGTCCCGGAGAAGTGTCTGGAGATCCGTTGGTGTTATCCGTTCCGGAGCGGCCGTGTGCGCTTGTAGGTACATCACTAGATGGGTCTGCGTTGGCTGTTGTGTCTGATTCACTGAAGAAATCGGGGAGATGGGCCGCAGATCAGACTTGTGGCTTTGGAATTCGGGTAGATTGTGGTTTCGCTTTCGAATGTGGTCCACATATGTCTTCGCCAAAGCACACCATCTGAAAGGCGGACTTCATAGGAAAGAGGTCCTTTTCTTGAACAAACGATAGCGGGAAGCCACCGTGGTCCGGAGGAAAAGTTTTTGGCGAACACAGAGTCGCTCGGTGAAAAAGTGCGAGTTGTTCGGACGGAGCTCTTCTGTCTGTGTTGATCCTGGTCGGTATTGATGCCTTCCTGGGAATCAGGGTGCAAGCAATCGAGAGCGTACTTGACGCTGGCGACAGAGAAGTAACTCGGCTGGGCTCTTTCCTGTAGCTGTGCATGGTAGCATGTGTTGTTGAAACAGGAAGCGAGTGAGAGAAAGTTCAACGTCCTTTCCCTTCAACTTCTTCAGAGATTTCTTTGTCTCTTGAACAAAACGTTCCGCTTGTCCGTTTGAAGAAGGGTGGTACGGGGCTACCAAAGCTTGGCGTATCCTGTTTCTTGCTAGGAACTGTCGAAATTAGGCAGATGTAAATGCAGAACCATTGTCAGAGACGACAACGTCTGGAAGTCCATGCGTAGCGAACAGCTTCCTTAGCTGACGGATTACATTGGCTGCTGAAGTATTCGATACAATGATGACTTCGAGCGATTTCGAGTACGAGTCGACGACTATGAGGAATAGCTTGCTTGAACGGTCCGGCGAAATCGACATGAAGCCTGTATCATGGATTCGTAGCTTGTTCCCAGCGTGGATTGCAGCGCGGGGCGGAGCATTTCTCGACTCTTGGCATACTTGACAGAGCGAACAAGGCACTCAATGGCGCTGTCAAGCTTAGGCCACCAAACGTAGCCTCGTGCCAGTCCTTTCATGCGTACAATAGACCCTATGAAAAATGCGCCCGCCATCTCACGTCGACTCGGGGTAACTAGGTCCGCCATTTTGGTACGGTCGTTTGAAACCGAAACCAATTAGCAAAACATAGAAGGCGGGCATTGACCGCTCTTGGTGATGGACTACAATGCCGAGAATTGCTTCGTGCCGCAGTGCACGCAATGCGAAATACCGGTCCAAATGGAGAAAAGGTACGTGAAGTTTCACGCTTTTGAATTAACTTTCTGACGCGAACTATATGCCGGCGCGAGAAACCTTTGTGACACGCTGGGCCCGGTGCGCTGGGAGCGAATATTTGTCGTTGGTTCACTAAGCGCGGGATTCCGTAGTCGCTGTCCGATGAAAAATACAGCTGCGTTGGAGTTCTGTGGTCCAGCCTTGTATTCTAAATGAAGCCTGAGTGTGCGCCACCTATTCATGCGACTGACAGCGGCGCTCGACCGGGAAAACAGTACCACACGTTGCCAAAATTAGGCTGTTTCTTTACTCGTTCTTTACTGGCTCTGCGCCCGCTTAATTTCATTGTTAAATGGTACCGCTTAGCCCCTACACGCGCCTTTATCTTACCTAGGGCTGTAAACAAACTTTTCTTGCCGCACTACGCCGTTCACGCCGGTTGAAAATTTCCTCTGTGGCGGGCGCGCACGGTATGGGAGTGTGTTGTTGGTTTCTTTAAGTTGCATTTAGCCGCGTGTCGTAGCAGAAGTGGCGTACACTGTTTTATGATGATCTAACGGTGGAACATTCGAGCTTTTGCACTTGGTTCCCGATTTGCCAGGCTGAAGGTTTGTTGTTACGTCAAGGTAACTTTGTGCCCATTGTCATTTCAGCCACGATGTATTTACTGTCGAATATTTTGCAACGTAAAATACACACTCACTCCTCTAGTTTGTCACATGCTGCATGCATGCCTCCGACGTAATGATAGTGGCCATTGATGTAGGTAGCTGAGACAATTTCAAGTTTTATTAAAAAAAACGGCCAGAGTTGCATCAGGCCACCGCGCATCAGCTTGAGTGCTTTTGCATTTTTTGTATCCACAGTGAAAATCCCAGTAAATTAACTACTTCGCTGATTTATAGCGCGTGCAGTATAGCAAACTGTGGATATAAATGAAACAAAGGGAAGCATTCGCGCACCCCTGCATGCCGCGGTCTAGTAAACACGACGGTGCCCAGCCTCTGCGTGCTCGCGAGATGACCACGGGCGAAATGGGGCATGAATGCTTGCTGGTAGCTCATAGGTGACCCTTCAGGTGCCATGCCAGATCCTTGTTTCTGTCACTGTGGGGGGTGAGGCCAGCACAAGCTGGGGCAAAAAACCCATAATCAAGGCTACCAAGTTTTCTCCCAAGCGACTGCACGGCACTTTTTTTTTATTTGTTGCTGCTCGCATTGCTCCTGTACTCGACGTGCATCGAACAGACGCATTGGCAAGGCAAGGGAGGAGCCATTTTCTCGCGGGCTTCTCCAGTCAATGTCTTGGACACTCGCTGGCTTGATGCCCTGCTGTCTCGGACGTCCCCACTGTTGTGGCAGCTCAGTGCACGCAAGCTCGGTGGCGCCTCTTAAAACCTTCGGCTTGCAAGAGGGCGAGTAGGTGCACAGCAGCCAGGATGTGACTCCATGCTCCACTGCAACCCGCCGGGAACTCGCACGCTGCCTCCACAATCGCCCCACTGTCCGTCTCAAAGGTGAGGCACACAACATAGGGCCGGCCACTTTTCTTCTGGGAGCGAAAGCAGCTGCTGAGCACATGGATGAGGCCCAAGCTGCAAGAACAGAGAGAGTAACAGTAAATAGCACTCAGGGAAGAACAGGACTAGTCCGCTACAGTTTATGGTAAAGGGACCGAGCAGAAAACAGTGGCCGCAAGGAACAGACTCAAAATGACCAGATTTGTGTCTTGCTTAACACTGTTGCAAGGGCAATAATCTACACCTCAAACAGCAATGATGTCAAAATTGTTTGTCAAGTTCGAGCGTGCAAGTATCTCTGCATGCTTTGTTAATTGCATTTTTCAAGAGAAGGAAGTTTAACATTTATAAACCTCACCGTGGGTAATGATACCAGTACCCGCATATTCGTGTTCGTCATAACTTAAGCAAGCAATATTATGATTATCTGGAACTCACTTCCAAAACCTTTCGAGATAAACAGGTAAACATTCGGGCTATACCGATGACCCATCGAATTAAAAAAAAAATTAGTTCAGTGAGTTCGAGCTAACGAGGTTTTACGGTATTATCTGTTCGGGCACACTCAAAACATGCGCTTTAGAAACTAACACAACCACCCCACTGCCAAAAAAGGACAAGCCAGACGCACAAACAGATTTTTGCGGCAGGACATGCGCAATAAATAATGAAAACACACAAAAAAGAAAATTCAAGGCGCATGTGCACTTTTGTAGTTGACTTCGCCGCAAAGCACGAATGCTTTGCGGCAAACGCGCGGGCGGACGACCGTCACGGAAAACGGCCGCAACCTTTCCGTAAACATCTTCGCGAAAAATAATCCCGTAAATTCGATGTACAGCATTTCTAATCCACCCACTAGCGGCACGGTCTGGCGATTGTCGCTTTCCTCTTTCAGGGTTACTGCAACAGGGTCCCCGCTACGCATTTGCATGGTACAACGGTGAACAAAGTGCTATACAAATGCTCATACCGGTTAACTCGCGTCAGGAAAAAAAAACAAAGATTTACTTACTGCGAGTCGCACGTGTTTGTCCGCACCGATGAAGGCGAGCAATGCGGCTCGGTGGCTAGGCGGCATGCCCTGCTCCGCTGCCGCTCGGATGGGTCTTTGGCGCGGCACCACGAGTGGTATGAGTCCTCAGACACAGTCGGCAGCGCAGACAAGTCCTTCGTCCACAATCCGTGGTCGGGACCCGGAAAACGCAGTCCAGTTTGAGCCATACCGCGTTACCGTCACCTACTCTTCCACAGTAAACAATACGAGACTTCGCGATCGTCGCCCGTACCAATATGGCGGACGGTCTTGTTTACATCAGTGTTGCTAGATCACCAAGCAATTTCGCATAAGGTCTGTTTGTGTAAGCACAATGCGTTAGGACAAGTAATTGAATCGTGAATGAATGTTTTTAATAGTGGCACGTCCGAAGGTTGTGCACCTTTGTTCACAGCGATGTACTAGGCATAACTAAAGCCCCGCATTTATAGGGATTTAGGCATAACAGGCAGCACGGCGGGGGCCGGAAAAGTTTCGGGGAGGGGGTGGAAGCTGAAGCCCGGTCAGCCCCCTTCTCCCACCCCCCACCCTCCCCTGGTACGCCGCGTGCATTCAGGGACTTCATCCACGTAAACACCGGCAGAGAGCTGCGAGAAATTTTCCAGGCCCGTGTTGGCCGATCGTAACAAGGCTTGTACCGAGTAGACTAGTCGGGCTAGAGGGACGAAACGCGCCGCGGAAGAAAGCACTTTTCTTCCAGCCTTTTTTTTCTTTTGGGGCCCCGAAAGTCGCAAGAAAATCGCCGTCATTCATAATTTTCTCTTGCTACGAGCCTAGTTCGCCAATTTGGTGAAAATGGGCACTATGCGCGGCGCTGGGGGCAGGAATATGGTTCCTTTAAGAACAACAGAGGAGGGGGGGGGGTCAGTGAAAATTTCGGGGGGGGGGGGGGGTTTGAACCCCCCCCCCCCCCCCCGTTGGCTACGCCACTGCTTATCGACGACTCCGAGCACGGGGGTAGCCCAGCGTGATGAACGCACCGGCTGGCAGACACCTTCCTGAACGAGGGCGTCAATGGTATCGTCTGCTCGCGATTCGAGAGCCACGGGATTTGTCAAGCTTTTCGGAACACTGGAGTAGCTCCCGCGTTGACGTCTATGCGCACAGGAGGCCCCTTGATCTTTCCCGGTCCTTCAGCGAAAACCTCGGGGAATTCAGAGATTGCTGTTGGCCTGGTAAGTGAAGCTTCGCTTCCGGGAACGTAGTTTATTCTCAGAGTGAGATCCCCAAGGCAGGAAACCAGTCTCTTCCAGCAGACTAGTGCCAGATCCACGCAAAACAAAGAGGAGAAGGCGGGCGCACTTTGCCCTGTGCGAAACTGTCACCTCCAGGAATCCCAGAATCTCTAGTGCTCTTTTGTATAAGAACGAATTGCAGAGGAACGGGGTGAATCTCTTGCCTTGGTAGACCAAGCTTATCCATGGTTCTCCCACCGATTATGCTGCAGGCAGCTCCAGAATCGACTTCCATGGACAGTGGCATACTATTTTGATGCACACGTCCACACAGAAGGCAGGCGAAGTTCGGTTCACTATGGCGGACTTGGGCGTTCCATACGTATAGGCTCGTCGGAGTACGAACAGCAGCAGTGCAGGGTTGCCGTCCTCAACTGGGTCACAGGACTCCGAAACGTGGTGGTTGCGTCCACGATGTTGCGACTTTTTCTTGTGTCCCTTGCGATGACCGGATTTTGAAGCTTGCTTTCTTTTGCTGCTTTTCTTCCGACACGCTTTCTCGAGATGCCCCTCGTTGCCGCAGAAGTGGCAGACAGCTGAACGGTACGAGCAAGTTTGTGCGTTATGCTCACCAGTACAACGCATACATGGTTGCTTAGGAGAAGCGGATCCTTTTGCACCGTGGCGCTTATCGCTATTTTGTAGTTGGTTGGCGTCAACCACAGAGTTAGCCTTTGAGCGTCGCAGTTGAGTCTTGGCGGCTGCTTCTTCCGCTGCACGAGCCAGGAGGATGGCCTTGGCCAGCTTAAGGTCTGGTTCGGCGAGGAGGGCGGCCTCTGAATTGTCTCGTCGCGAAGGCCACAAACAAGGC